>BHFT01069435.1:0-23307 GCA_004320025.1 Laticauda laticaudata
TCTCTATGCAGCTTGCAATATTTGTGTTTTAATGGCTTTCTTTGTAAATCTGATGTGAACTTCGCTTGGTAGGCTATTTCGCATTGCGTGTCTTGTGAAGACTCGATAAACCTCATCGATTCCATCCATCTTCTTCTCTTCAGTTATTTCCAAAGCTTCAGCCAATATTTCTATCATTATCTCAGCTAGATTTTGTCCTTTTTCTTCCTCTATATTTTGAAATCTAAGATAAAATTCTGATCTGGTCCATCTCCCATCTCAACATTACACTTTTCTTTGTTTCAACCACAGTTAATCTTGTTATCAATGTCTCCATCTTCTTATCTCTTTGTTTATCTTCTTCTTCAATTTTTAGTTTGTCTCTCATCATACTCATTGTCATTTGTGGATGTTCACACTTTTTCATTGGTTCCCTGTTCTTTGTTCAATGTCTCTGTTCTTTGTTCGATGTTCTCTATTCTCTTTTCAATATTCTCTGATTTGTTTGAATGTTTTGAATTCCTTGCATAATCATCTGCAGGGTCACGTTTTCTTTTTCTTGTTCTTCTCTTGCCTTAACATTGTCTGTACTGAACGTTGTCTCCAGATGGTGGAGGAGGAGGAAGTAGAAGTGAAGGAACAGGAGCTGTTAATTTCCTACTCATTTCAAACAAATCAAAATCTTCAGGTTCTTCCAGACCTTAATCCATTCGTGAAAACCAATTGCAATTCCAAATAAAAATAGTAGGGAAAAAGAAGAGAAATAGTAATAAAGATAAAAAAAAAGAAAAAAGAGTTTCTTCAGGTTCTTCTATACCTTCATCCAATCAATGTGCTTAGATAACAGTGAAAATTTCAAAAATGAAGGAAAAAAAACCATTAACATACACAAAGAGAAAAAGTGTAATGTCCTAAAAAAGATGGAAAAGGAGGAATAAAAAGCTAGAAAAAAAGAAAAAAATTGTTCAGGCTGTTCAACACGCGTTGAATTTAATTAAGGAGGTCCCACATTAAAAGGCTGCATAAGAGAAAAAGAAAAAAAAAAGGTCAGGAAGATAAAAAAAGGAAAAAAAGAAAAAAAGCAATATTGGGGATAGATGGAAAAAGAAAAATACAAGAGGCAGAAGAGAAAAGAAGAAAAAAAAGCTACTACCTTAAAAAAAAAAGGAAGGAAATCATTAACACTAAAACTTTTCTTTAAAATATAAAGCAAATGTAAAATTTAACTTTCAAGGCAAGCAAAACAAAAAACAAAAAACAAAGACAAGTTGCAAAAAACTAAAATAGCTATTTCAAAAAATAAACTGTTGAGGAGGGGAGCACAGCTTTGGAAAAATCAAAAGAGAACACACTGCACTGTTGTTTAGTTATCCAAGGCTCTTGTATAATGCTCTTCTCCAGAAACTTATCACCTTTTCTTTCCTATAAACTTCAACACCAGACTGCAGCTATTGATAGAAACCCAGAAGAGCACTGGAAATAATACTCTCCATGCTCTTCCCTTATCTTATCAAATAGCAATGTCCTTGAAAAAAAGTCTCAGTCTTTCTTTCTCAGCTTTGTCTGGTCACAAAGAGAAATAGAATACTTCCAAGCCTCCAGTTGGCAGTGTTACGAAGTTTCTTTGCTTTCACTTTTCCCCTCCTTTTCCAAGAAAATATAATAAAAATATATAAAAAAAGGAAAAAATATTTTAAAAAGAAATAATTAAAAAGGAGTCTCTAGCCTAGAATGTTACAAAATCAAGGAGACAAAAAAATAGATGAAAAAAACAAACCAGTCCAGTTTGCAAAATATAAGATAATGTATAGAAAATCCAGCAATGAGAAAAAACATTACTTTCACATTCCGTGTTTAAAATCACTGCTTAATCACTCTGTCAAAATTTTTACAGATCTTTCTTTTCCTTAGAGTGTCCTTTCAGATCTTAGAATAAAGAAAAAGTCCTCACCAAACAGCACACTCTCTTGTTTCTTTCGTTTCGGAGCTGTCCCAAATTCAGCAGCTTTAATGGCTGCCTCTTGCCGCTGGCAAGAAGAGCTTCTCCTGGATCTACCAGGGACTACCTGGATCATCAGGATGCACTCTTCACCAATAAAAAAATTAATTAAAAAGAAAAGAAAAAAAAAAGAGAGTTGGTCCTAGAACACTGCCTTGGGGACACCACTATTGACAGGTACAGAATTAGATAGGACACTCTCCAATTTTGACCATTTGTTGTCTGTTTGACAGGAATGCTTCTATCCAGTATGCAGTGTCCAGAGATACCATAAGATTTTAGTTTTAGGAGTAGTTTGTCATGTACCACTGAATCAAAGGCTTTTCCAGAAGTCTATGTATATTGCATTTATTTCTTGCCCTGATCGAGTGTGTAGTACATATGTTTCTGCAGTGTAAGAGTTGCAGATTACAGGATAGTTTTTTTCTGAAACAAATTTGTTATTAGAGAGAGGTTGTTTTGTCTCTAAGTGGAGGATAATGGATTGGTTAATAATTGATTCCATAACTTTACAGGTGACGCAGCATAAGGAGATTGTTCTGTAATTTTCAACTAATCTGGACTCTCCTTTTTTGAAGATGGGGATGACTGTGGCTTGTGACCATAGTTTTGGCAAGGAGCTGGTCCTGAAAATTTTTTCAAAGATTATGCTTAGAGGTTTGGTTATGGCAGTGGATAGCTTTTTTAAGAAGTAGGCACATATTCCATTCAGTCCAATAGATAGAGACGGTTTTAGATTGCGTCGTGCTTTTTCAGCATTGTCTTCTGTAAAATCAATATCTATTAGATCATTGTAGTTGTCTGTGGTTCAGCTAGGAAATACTGGGCATGATCCATTGCTGTTTACAAACACTGAGCTGAAGAATGTGTTAAAGAGGTTGGCTTTATAATGGTGTCGTCATTGCAGTCTTTTCCATTAGGTAAAGTCGTTTCCTTATTTTTATGGATTCTGAGAAACATATCCTGTGTAACCTATGAGTTGGTTCTTTCTCTACTGGCTCTTAGTTATTAATGCTTCTTTGATGGAGGGAGTTTCATTAGATGCCCATTCCCTACCTTAAGAGACATCTCTCTCCTGACTATGTACTCCCCAGTCTTCCCTTTTGGGTAGGATGTGAAGAAGTGGTTGGCCTGTAATTTTAGAGAACCTTGGAGGAAGCAGATTATCTTGATCCTTTCCATCTCTCCTTGTGTGAGATGGAAATTGCATTGCATGTTTTAATGGATTACCTCTGTGAGAGTCAGGATAAAGGAAGAGCAGCTCCCCAGCTTTTATTAAATTTCTCAGAGGCATTTGATATAACTGACAATGCACTGAACAGTTGGAAGTTGGGGGCATTGTGTTAATATTTTTAGTATGACTAATTGACCATTAGGCCTTCTCCTGTTAAAGTTTTTCACAATCTCTATGTATTCTAATCTCTTCATAATCATTTATGAAAAAAGTCTTGTTCAAGGTCTGGCCAATTCACTGTTATGTATGGCAACACATGTCATATTTGTGTTTCAGTAGCACAATATGGCATGAACTGAGACAAAGGCACTGATCCCTAATTTGCTTTTATAGTGAACCATAGAATTGGTCTATTGGTTCTACTATACTGGTATCTCAATTTAAACTTAAAACCCCCAGTAAAGCACAGAGACTCTGCAAAGGAAGAGCATAGGTCTATTAATTTTACTAGCTACATTGCCATTGGCACAATTTTCTTGTTATATGGAAAGCATTCAGGCACAGCTTAGATGGGAAGCTAAAGAAAAGCTTTTAGCAAGCTGCACCTTGAAGGTGATAATGTAGAAATCCATGTCCAAAACTTTCTTCAGGCAAAAGCACCTATTGAGTAAGTGCACAGTAATTGAAATTAAAGCTGAATTCCTGCTGTAGTGAACAGAGTTCAAAGAAGACTCCCAGATTACAAAGTTCAGCTTTGAGTGTCATTTTGTAAGACCTACTGTGAAACAATTAGTTGGATTCTTCAAAGTAGTATGAAGGAGGAACTAATTTTTATTTTACCCTGTTTGGGGAAGGAGATAAAGGTATTGAATGGTATTGTATCCTTTCTCATTCATTGGATTAGTACAATGTTCTCTGCTGTCATGAGTGGAGACCTAGAAAAACCTGGGAAAATGTCTCCATTAAGGGCAAAGCCATTATCTGTCATGACATGGGATCAATGGATACTCTCATCAAAATAATGTCTCCAAACTCTTCTTCTCCATGGCAAATCTTTTCCTCATTCTTCCATTTCATGAAGATGTATTGATGGAAATATTTTGGAAAATATAAGGTAGTGTGAATGGTTGTAGAAATAATCCTGTGTTTTGGTGAAGACAATACATTAGTCAGTTTATTTTTTCTTGCCTCATGCCATTTGTGAAATATAATATTTCCTAACTATGGTTTCCTTTGCCAATAGTGGCATTTGTAATGTTGCTACCCTGTTCAGCATGCAGAGATCAATGAGGCAGTGAAGACAGCTCCTGATATGACAAGTCAGGTCAAACCATTTCAGGGAATCTATTAGCACTTATTTTCTTGCCATTCTATCATGGGAAAATAGAACTGCAATTATCTGATAGCTCATAGTTAAATACTGACCCCCCATATTTTCTACAGAAAGGACAATGGGTACCATAATTCTGGTGTCAGCAGCAAGCAGAAAGAGAGCTAAGGATTTACCTGACTTTGCTAGGCTACTTAAACCTTCTGTTAGGAAGCAGAGAATAGAATGACCTCTCTAGTTGAGCACATTTCCACACTAGTGACTTATACTATTTCACAGGGTCATCAAATCTTTACTGTACCAATGTAACACCAATGGGGACATGGTTTATTCACTTCAGTGACAACTAGGTGGTACAATGAAAATTGTCTAAGTCACTAGTAGGAACACTTTCATCTCTACTTGCTCTCAGCTCTCCAAGGATCTTAAAGAGTCATGCCTGGCCTGAGTTCAAACTTTATTTGCAGTTCTTTCATTTTGCCCAGTGCTCATTCTATAGACAGATTCTTTGGAATCTCTCACCATGATAGAATGGATAAAACAAATTATGTACTTAAGACTACAGAAGCAAAGGAACTGTTAGAATGTGAATGTGAGCCAATAGTTACTACTTTTTCTTTGTCTCAAGAAAAAGGAGTGAGTCCACTTCACATGCTCCTATTTGACAGATTATATCACCTTGATTAGAAGTGTTCATTCAGTTTAAAGAATCAAGTGAATTAAATGTGAAAAGTCAAATAAGTCCAAGTCAAATAATTTATCATGTGTCTTTTTCCCCACAGTGTCACTATTAGCTGAAAAGATATTGTGATTGGCATCATGGGATAAGCAACTGAGAAGTGGGAAGTCTTTTGTTGAGTGAAGAGGGATCATGGGATTAACTGTGAGGACCTATGTGACAAAATTCAATGTTCCCATGCTCTTCAAAAGATATCTCTCTTCTTCCTGACAAAATAATTATAGTCATAATTGGTCATATTTTTTTAGCAATGCAACTAAATGTTAAACTCAGCTTGCTGCCCCATCCAGAATAGTGGATGCAATCAGTAGCAAAGTGGCCTAAGACCTGGACTGTTAGATAGTCTGTGCCAACAGCTTTGACATTGATCATTGCAGCATCTTTTCTTCTTTTTGTAGTTAGAAGGTAATTCATTGTTACCACCACTAATATTCTTGTTTTGATTTAAGGCATAATTTTCTGTAACACAGAGGTAATTATTCCCAAGCAATATACAATGCCCTCTCAAGGGAGCTTTCATAAGACTATTAAATCCAGCATCTAAAATTTCATAGTTGACTGAGCATTAAATAGTATATGTTGTTGTAAACCTGCAAACACTAAGAGATTTATCTGAGATATGATGTGAAACCAATATCTTTTCTTGCAATCAGTTATATAGAGATATCAATGATAAGGCAAATTTCCAGTAAACAAATAAATAAACAGAATCTTCAAAACGTTGAATTTCTGCCATTTAAATTTCTGGAGATCCTCAAAAGCCTAACATTGACTGCTTTATGCTTTCTAGCCATTAGCATTTATCACTGAGTCTATTCACCTTGATTTTAGCTGATCTCGGGGACAATCATGAAGACATGTAGACTTCTAATTTATCCACAGATTTTCTGCAGACCTTTGACTGACCTAGACAGAATAAAAACAGACATGCCAAATATTCCAGGAATATTATTTATTGTTAAAATAACAGAAATTTGAAAGCTTGTTCACATTTTTTCTATCATATCTTGACCTAAACAAAATCAAGGTGGGGTTATTTTGAGTTTCTTTCTCCTATTTCCCTCTATCTCAGGACTATGTAATCTTTTATTTCAGTCCCCCCTTTTGTCATGTTTGATAGATGTTGAAAGCAGCCAATTTTTTAATAAGATAAATACATACATTAATTTATAAGATTTTAAAGATCAAAATACAACTGAAACCAGTATTTTTCTTTTGCAACTAATAGGCAGGCAACCAGTGGTGGGCTGCTGCCAGTTCTGACCTGTTCAAGCAAACTGGTAGTTCTGACCATCAGCTGGCCCTGTCCACCAGCCCCCATACTATCCTGCCCTATATTTCCTTCTTTCTGTCTCAGCTGAGTGACATGGCACAGCTGATTTCTGCACCTCAGCTGTTCTACTTACAGGGGCTGCCTTAAAAGGTAAGCAGCTGAGCTTCAAATTGCTGTATTTTGAACACTGCACACAATCGCTGCACAAAGCGTGTGCTCACAGAACTGGTTGTTAAACTGGTTGTTAAACCGGTTGCAACCCACCACTGCAGGAAACTAGAAAAAAAGTAATAAAATTGTGTTTTTACAAATGATAACTGCAGTGAGATTATTATATGCTCAAAATGGCAAAATTAAATGCTACACAGAATAAGGAATGTTTGGTGAAGATGATAGAACTTGCAGGGATGGATAAATTAACTTCCTTGATTAAAAAAAAATACAGTATCTACACATGTAGCTAATTGGAAATTCTTTATGCACTTTTTTTCATGCAACAGACAAAAGGAACTTCTCACGTGCTTTTGATGATTAGGAAAAATAAATAAGACAAAAAGTGGGCTCTTTAGTAATTATAGAATAAGAACTAATTTCATAATTATATTTATAATTGTTACAGAAGAGATTGGACTTCTATTTTTTATTTCTTTCTCACTACATTGCTATTTTTCCTTGCTTTCTTTGTTTTCTCCATTTTCATTTGTGTTAATTGTTATGTTTTCTTTAAAACTTGTTGAACAGTTTTTTTTTTTTAAATATTTGCTATAGTCCTAATGAAGGAATTTAGAATGTAGTGGATGTAATTCTACACATGAATCCTCCTTTTTTCCCAACTGTAAATTTTGAGAATGTCTCCACTGAAATCAATAAGGAGTTTTGAAGAAGCTGCAATCTGGAAAATGCCTACAAGGGAGTGGGAGAGAAGATGCTCTTTAATAATAGCTTGTTCCTTTTAGCTTGCTTTCTCTTTAAACCTCTTTATTGATTTTAGTTGTATCATTGTACAGTTTGCACATTAAAGTAAATAAAAGCTTTTTTTTTCAAAACCAGACCTTTAGCATTCACTACAAAAGATCCAAAATTTATATAGAATGTCAAAATTTGACCTCTAAACAGATTCAGCTCCATCAAGTTTTTAAAATGTAAAATTGCAAAATCTCTTGTAGACCAAAATCTCACTCCTGTAATGCACATTAGCTGTTCCTGTTCTGGAATAATATAGGTCTCAAGTCTGCTTTATAATGTTTTTCACCCAAAGCCAAATTTCATTACTTATTGTACACATTAATGTTTTGTGAATGTATGACATGTACGAGGGCATATTTGGTATCCAGCAACCATTTCAGAAGTACTACTCTTTTTCAAAGACACTCAAGTAAAAATGATGGAGGAAAATTTATCAAAAATATCACAGGAGCTTAAACTGTATGCACTGAATGACATCACAAACACATGGAGCAGCATTGAGAGATACTGGGAAATACAGATAATTTAGTATCATGGTCTCTTATCACCAAGCATATTGCTCTCAGCATGTTCTCTATTGCTTATTCCTGGAGTCTTTGGAGCCTACTACAGTAATTTGTAGCTTTCTCCTACTTTCAGTTGGTTGCCATCGTTTACTTGTGGAAGAAAATTTGTGCATTAAATTCAATAGTGAAAAATTATGTCATATGATGGTGTAATACCCCCTAATGATTTGTGCCTCTTTAGAAATATATGTTTCAGCCAGATATGTGAGTTCCTTTTCTTCTTGTTATTGCAAGCAATTATGTTAGTAGGAGAGGTAGCATAGTTTTTCATACATTTCCAATGATAGAGGAGGGTTGTTGCAGTGGTGGAGGGAAAAGGATGAGGTAAAATAAAGAGACGAAAGGGCCTCTCACATTGGCTGACGGATGCAAAACGTTTGTAAAAAGGACACAGCGGATGAGAAAATGTGTCCACATCGTTGTTATCCGCTCTCAAAAGTGCCCGAATTTGCATAACCAGAGCGGACAACAATGGAAAGGAATGGATGGGGGAGGATGTAAGAGGGATGTAAAACGGATGCTCCACGGAAGCCTAGCGGATGGAAGCAGATGGGAGTGGATGGCACATCCGCAGGGCTTCCGGGGGAGCAAAGCGAAAGCGGACGCGCAGCGAAAAGAGCAGATGCAGAGCGATGCAAACGGATAACATGGAATGCAGAGTGGAGCCTAGTGGATGCCTAGCGGATGCAGAGCTTCATACGCAGCTGCGGAGGATGCATTGCATCAGCCCGCGGATATAAAGGGAAGCAGCTCACAAAAGCTCACCATTCAGAGGAAAGACCTGCTGCCAGACACAGCTCCAGCCAGCCAGCCAGCCAGCAGCAAGCCAACAACACCAACAACCATGGGAAGAAGAGAAAGCCTCTGCCATCTGCTGCCAGCCTGGCAAGAGGGACAGGGCCACCATCCCACCCCTGGCCCTGACTCTGCTTCTGCTGGGGCTTCTGCTGTTGGGGCTGACTCTTCTGGTGCTGGAGCTTCTGCTGGTGCTGTCCTGGGTGCTGGTGTTTCTGCTGGTCGAATACTCTGTGGTGCTGCTCCTGGTGCTGGGGCTTCTGCTGGGCTTACTCTGCTGGCACTGCTCCTGGTGCTCGGGCTTCTGCTGGGGCTTACTCTGCTGCACTGCTCCTGGTGTGGTACTTCTGCTGGTGCTTACTCGGCTGGTGCTGATCCTGGTGCTGGTGCTTCTGCTGGTGCTTACTCTGTGGCTGCTCCTGGTCCTGCTGGTGCTCCGGTGCTCCTGGTCCTGCTCATTGCTGCTGGTGCTCCTGGTCCAGCTGGTGCTCCTGTCCTGCTGGCACTGCTGGTGCTTACTCTGCATGCTGCTGATCCTGGTCCTGCTGTTCCTGCTGGCGCTGGCTGGTGGCTTACTCTGCTGGGTGCTTGGTGCTGCTGGTGCTGCCTGGTGGTGCTGCTGGTCTGCTGGTCTGCTTTGCTGCTACTGTTGTTGTTGCTGCTGCTGCTGCCTGCTGGTGTGGAGGAGCAGCCCTACAACTCGAAGCCCCTCTGATGAGGGCCCATATGGCCCTGCCAAAGGGAGGAAGAGGCATACACGTGAACAGGAGAGGAGCAATGCTCCATTGAAGAGGACATGAGGATGAAGGTGCTGGAATGCTCGAGGGAGAATGAGTATCTATGGCGAAAGGGACACAGGCTCTATCGAGAGACCAAAAGAAGCAGGCTGCTTGGAGAGAGAAGGGGAGAGCCCTGGCTACACTTCGCAGGTTCCACCTTGGCTGGTGGAAGCACATATCACACCTGGTATGGGAAGCTGCACTCAGAAATCTGGCCAGGCCATGGTCAAGCTCACGACCGGCGACCTACGTGATGGCCAAGTGCAGCTTCTTGAGGGTGAGATCCGCCACTTAGGAGCAGCCCTCTCCACAACCTCTCCTCTCAGGCAGCCCGCTGAGAGCCAGTCCTCTTCTGGCCGAGAGTCAGCTCCTGTGTCCAGGCAGGTATCTGTGGAGCGTGCGCGACAGGGAACCCCCCAGACAGCTGCCACTCACCCGTGGTGAGTCCGTGGAGACCTTCTGACGCAGTGGGAGCAAGGAGAGGAACTTCCACAGAGCGCAACCCACATCCACCCCCGCTCCACCTCCACGAGAAGGCAGAGAACCAGACCGGGGCAGAGCCACACTGTCCTGCTGGAGATCAGGACACCATCAGAAGAAGGTTGTAGATCTCCTCTCTCAAGCTGGTACACCCACCAACGTCCCATCCTCCAACGGCAGAGCCCTTCCTCACTTACGTCCAACGCAGACCCTCATGAGCATGATCGGCAATCACAGTACGCAGGATGGTAAAGAGACCAGGATCACTGGTTATTCTTCACAACCCTCCGCAACCAGCTGAACCTGCTCCCCACGCAGTCCAGGCCTGCTCCCCACCCCAGGTTGATGTCACTTCCCCTTCAAGGTTTCCTATAGGCCCTCACCTACCCAAGGCTACAGCTACAGGAGCTCCAGCAGCCACAGGCAGCCCTTCCCAGTCGGCACAAGGTTCATTTCGTACGCCAACGGTGCCATCGATGCCACCGACGTGCCACCCAATCGCCACCGCACTGCCTCCGCATGCCGCCACTGCACAGATGCTCACCCATGCCACAGATGCCACCCCGTTGCACAGATGCAACCAACACCTCACGTCGCTTAGCCTGCAAGACCCGACCATCCCGCATTACACGCTGCTCTTCTCACCCCACAGCCCAAGCCCGCCTTAGATCCTGTCCATCGGTATTGGGGCTGACACCCCATGGTCCTGGAGGAAGGGGCTCTCACCATCAGAGGACTGAGCACCAGCTCTCTGAGACCGAGCTTCCTCCACACACCGTCCCCTGTTGTTCTCTCGATGCCAAGGCACACACATGACGCCTCAGACCGCACTCAGTAGCAGCGCCACCTCCACAGCACCTGGGCCCTTCACCCCAACACTGGCACCCTCAGGGTGACCAGAAGAGTGCAGGAGACTGGGTGGCTACCTGTTGACTTTAATCTTTTGCTTGGGACACTTGGGTCATTTTTCTTTTACAGCTTTTAAGATTATCTTTGCTTCACACACCCTTGCTTCATTTATTTTAGTCAATAAAGTCTTGGGTGGAAACTTTTAGGAAATGGTTTAAGCCTTTGCATGCTTGTGGGAAGATAGCATGGGTGTGGGCAGGATACCGTTTGCGGATGGGTAATAGCTGTGAGCAATGGGCCAGGGTACCTGTCAGATGGCAGGGATACCTTTGGATGGGTTTAGATATTGTGGGCATGGGTTAAGATAGCCGTGGGAATGGGTAGGGATACCCTGTGGAATGGGTATAGGATTATCTGTGGGATGGGGTTAAGATAGGCAGTTGGGATTGGGGCAGGTATACCTGTGGCAATGAAGCAGGGATTACCTTCTGGATGGGTAATAGCTTGGGATGGGCAGCGGAGTACCGTCGGGATCGGCGTAATAGCTGTGGATGGCAGCGGATACCTGTGGGATGAGGTAATACCTGTTGGATGGCAGGGATACCTTGGGATGGTCAGGGATACACTTTGGGATTGGGTAATAGCTGGTGGGATAGATAAACCTCCAGTGCAAGCATAGTGCGGACTTATGGTCCAATTCTCCCAGGTGCCACACCTAATGGCCTTTTATCAATTAACAATGTAATTCATTGATCCCACACATTTGGACCATAAACACAAGCTCTTTATTAAAATGCCCTGTGGTTCTAGATGTGTAGCCACACTCACACATACATGGCCCATAGTCCATCATGTTTGAGACAGGCTCAAGGAGCAGTCCATTAAGCATCTACAATCTGTCTTGCCATTCCAGCTCCCAGCTGGGGGAGTTACGCCAGTGATTTCAGGAGGTTGTGCTGCTTCTTTCCCTTCCGTGAAAGTTCTGTTGGGGCCTTCACATCCGCAGTGTTCTATCAGGTTTTCCCTTCGCCTTTTTTAGCCAATACCAGGGCCCCTCCATGTCCCCATTTGGCCTGTTGGAGGTCCACGAGCCTGTTCTGTCCAACACTGGGTAGCGAGTGCACTTACAATTGGGTGCAGGATGCAGCAAGCTTCATGATCCTCTTCACGGTCTGTGGGCGATGCTGTATTGGTCGGGAGAAGTTACCTAGAACCTGTTAGCCGGATGCCAAAGGCAGTTCCCCACACCGCTTGCCCTGGCAGCCTGTATTTGAAGATCCTTCTCTTCATGGGTGAGGCATTTGGAGGTGTAGGACTTCATGGGTAGGTTCTGAGGGAGAAGGCATCATTCTCCCACAATGAAGTAGGGCACATCTTGTGTGTGCGTTGGGCAGGGGTCTGCATATGGGAGCCATCTGATGAGGTTGCGTTCCAGCCCCTCTTGAGGTCACTGGCATTGTATATACCTGGGCATCTGAAGCTGACCGTTGCCTGAAGCATCGATGTACATGAACTTGTAATCAGCAATTTGACCATGGCGAAGAGGATGATGCTGAAGAACCTTGTAGTTGAAATAAACCTGACTTGGCTGGCGCTTTGCAGATCACGTGCTTACCCATCTAGGGCTCCAACGGTGTGGGGAAGTTCCACTTCTGATACCCATGCTCTCGCAATTCTTCCAGCCTTCTTCAGTGGAGGGGCACTGGAGGAGTTCCTCCAGGTAATTCTCGATGATGGCCTGCACCATCTCTGACCACAATGCTGATGATGGTGTGTGTTGGCACCTCAGGCCTACTGCTGTTCCTGTACAGTGAGTCCCGGAGGCCAGGTGGCACAGAGTCAGTGCCACCTTCAGCCAGGGTCCGACTGGGCGGAGGAGTGGTGCATCTGCTTGGTCAACCTGGGTCTCAGCCGCTCCACAATTTTCAAACATGGCTGGAGGCATTCCTCATTGAAGTTCTGGACTGCACGAGGGTTTTCGTTCCTCGCTCCACCATCAGCTTGTTGTTACAGTCGTCCTCTGCTCTTCTGGCGAAACATCTTTCGGACCCAGACACTTCTTGGATTGCCTCCTTCTCTTTGCGATTAGAACAGGTGAAGACCTGTAGATGGCTTCGCACTGTTGTAGAACGATGGATGGCGTACCAAAGAGTGTGTGTGTCCATGGTGGAGAGACTGGCATGCTGTGGAAGAGCAGAGCCAGAGGAAGCTGAAGAGGTGTGCACCGCAGGGCTGCTGGAATGAAAGTGAGATCCAGGTGAGTCTCCTCCCTTATATTATAGGAAATATAGGTTTTCCATAGATGTCCTTTTGGATCCTCTTAGACATCCTGCAGACATCCTAAATATCCGAGATAAGTCCCTCTGCGAACGTTTTTATCGTTTTAATGCTTTGTATGCGAGCGTGCATCCACTTTCATCCTTTTCCTTCCTGCTTCTAACGCTTTTTGTACGTTCCGCGTCCGTTTCGCTTCCTCCCTGTGTCCGTTTTCCGCTCCAAGCGGATTTGAGTTGCGCGGGATGCGCAGCGGTTGCCTAGCGGATATAGCGGGATGCGTAATGGATGAACGACGGATATAGAACGGATGTTTTTCCCGTATTGCGTTGCCGATGCAGAATGGATGTGTTGGATACATTTTCCACTCAAAAGTTTGGCACGTCTCAAACTTTTTGAGCGGATGACATGTCATAGATGGATGCTGGACGGATAGAGGAGGTGCAAAACGGAGGCAGTGTACATCGGAGTTCCGTTACAACCAACGGATGGCAAGTGTTTCTCTCCATTTTACATCCTTTTTCCATCCATTGGTGCAGTGTGACATGGGCTTAAGAATATGACTCCTGGAAAGGAGAATGATAAAGAAAAAATGATATGTAATGGCTGGCATGCTGGATGGTTTTTTACATCTGATAATTTGTCTGTTTGAGGAAAGCTTGAGGTCTCCTGAAATGGAACTTGAAGGATTATACAGATGACTTCCAAACAGGGCTACTGCTCTATGAAGCCCATTCCACACAGAGAAAACTTCAGATATAAAGTCAGGAATTTACTGTAGTCATCAGTGTTCAACTTGAAGTAAAGCAAAAGTCTATTGCAGACTGTAAATTCTGCTCAAAGCATACAGAAAAAAACAACAACATACAGGAGGTACAAGAGCTTACTTTTCCAAGAAAATAGAGATCACAGGTTTAGGGAGGATCCAAGAGTAGTCAGTCTCTACCTCACAGGTCATCTCGGTAACAAGTGAAAAATAAATAATAAAAATAGTGCATAGAATTTCAAAAAGAGAGGTGAAACATTAATAGCCACAGGCATCCAATCACACAGATATCTTTTTTCATAGTCTCATTACTGGCTTTACTAGTTCATCCTAACATAAACAGTTAGTATGAGACACAGGTAGATTATATCCTGCCAGGTAGAGAAACAGATCAACACTCCAAGAGAAAACAGCTAATATAATTAAGTCCCTTACTTATGTCTAAGTAGGGAGTAGGATAGGAGACAGTAGTAGCTATACTCATATTTAGCCATCAATCTAGACTACTAATATTTGGAGGAGTTCAAATGTACAGTTTGAGAATTTGGCCAATGCTGTGATGACTTAGGAGTGCTACATTGAAAACACATAACGGTAGATTTTACCTTGGAAAGCACAATGCTAATAGAGAAGTAATTAGATTAGAATTTAATTAGATTAGAATCATAAGTCTATCTTGATGTTACAGTTGTTTGTGCTTTTGTTGCTGCTTTTTAGCTAGTTAGTAATAAAAAAAGATGGGAGAATGAAGAGAAAGTTTGGCTAAGATGTAATAAAACAGTATCTAAAAATTATTTATGTTTTTGCTTCATTTCACTCTTTATAAAAACTATTTTCTGTGCTGTAATTTGGATCAGGTAACAAACTCACAAAATCTTTTTGGTAAAAACTGCAGAATAACTTGCAGGCAAATAGTGATGTGATTTAAGTATAAGCTTCTACAATAAACTGTATATTGAGTAGATAATAAATGATATTTTATTAATCAGATGAAAATTAAATACAAGTAGTATTGTAAAGCAGTGGTCCCCAACCTTTTTTGTACCAGGGATCAGTTTCACACAGAAACACTTTTTCAAGGACTGGCAAAATCAATTCTTCCCCAATAGTAAAGGGCTTCTTTACTATTTCTCTACTAAAAGCATATTTTTATATATATTTTAATCACAATTATTTATTTTTTGCGGCCCGGTACAAAATGATCCACGGACCGGTACTGGTCTGGGGCCCGGTGGTTGGGGACCCCTGTTGTAAAGCATTTATGGAAAATGTAGTATGTAGATTATAAAAACTGAAAGGTTATATAGACCTACACAATCCAGATTGGTTGATAAACAGCTACAACTTCTATAGAAGTATATATGCACATTGTGGTTTTTCATGGAAACAGCGCAAAGGCAGGTCAGCAATATGATTATGCAATTTCACACAATGGTTTAGAGGCTCACCCATTCATGTCATGAAATGGTTGAAATCTTGCAAGACTAATCACATATAGCAGAACTTTAATCGATTGTATAGATCTTGGCATTCACATGTGAGAAGTGCAAAAATACTGACATCGTGAGATTTTCAAACGATGTGAAATTTGGAGGTTAAAAAAATATTTGGAGGAGTTCAAATGTAAAATTTGAGAGTCTGGCCAGTGCTGTGATGAGCGCTACATTGAGTGCTACATTGAAAATGATATAAGAAGGGATGTTGTCTGTGGGTACCAGTAGAGGGCTGAGAAAGAAATTGATGCCATGGATGATCATTCCATCCTGTTTTATATAATCAACAGAGACAGGGCAGTTTGCATTTTCAAAGACATCCATCCATTATGACCTGTCAGAAGTTGAACATTAAGCATAAAAATATCACCTAGCAATATGGAACTTGCAGTTCAACTGATGCCAGTCACAGATTGATCTTGCTTATTGTGCTTAACATTGTTAGTATACTTTGCTATTACTTACTTACTTACTTACTTACTTACTTACTTACTTACTTATTAATTATAATCACTCATCTAAACCAAGTGACTGCCTGGTTGAATATCCAGGCTTTGGAGTGTAGCTGTACAAAAGAATACTGAACTGATTAAAAGACTGACTCAAACTATAAATCAATTTCAGCAGCTCTTAGAATGTGGAATGTTGAAATGACTGCCTCTTTTGTGACCTCTATAAAATTGAACATATTGGTATTAAGTTCTCAAGTGATTCAAATGTTTTTCCTCACACCAATTGATTAACACTAAGCTTTGTAGTTGCTGCATTTGTATACAAAACAGGTCAGCTGATGATTTCACAGCAAACAGTGTAAAGCAAAGCAAGAAGCATTAACTTTAGTTTAGATCAGCTGATGAATATCAATAGCTAAGAACTGTAAGAACTATAGTCCAACATATCTGCAGTATCAGACTGAATATGTTCTATTTTATGAGGAGAAATTATATCTGAGAAGTTGAATTTGGATTTATCTTTAAGGGATTCTACATTTTCACCAATCAAAATAAATTATCATCAAAATAAGAGGTTCATTTAGATAAGCTGAGAAAAAAGTGAAAGAGGTAGATGATTTTTTCCCCTTATGTAATTAAACTTGATAGAGGTGTCTTCAGTTGAAGGTCATCTTCCTTTCAGGGAAATACAGTCAGTAGAATATCGTGCCACTTTTCAATGCTGCTGGCTAACCATCCCCCCATCTCAGCTTTCATGGCTAATTGCATAATCAACTTTTAATCCAGTGATTTGTGCTCTCAGAGAAAAATTTAGGGATATAGTTCAAGGCACACTTCCACTAATCCTGCAGTGAATAAAACCTGGCAAAAGTATAGAACAACTTACTTATTACTTACAATCCATTTTTAAAAACTCCACAAACTTATAGATGATACTTACAGGTACTCCTCATGATAATGTTGAAAATAGTGTACTCAGCCGAGAGCCAAAGCAACCCCTAAAACTGAACACAATTCAAAATTTTTATGGGGGGGAGAGGAGAGTCTCCAGTTGCACCTCTTTCTCACCACATATCATCTAAGATGGTGTGTGAGTTTCAATTTCTGTTTAGTTTTTAATATTTTGATCTCTCATTCATTAATTGATTTATAAAATTTGTTGACTGCCCTTCTTGCCTCAAGGTAACTCTGGGTGGCTTATAATTACTCATCAAGTTTCATCTCACTTAGATAAAAGCTAAGGTTTTAGCTTTAGGATCCCAGTATTTACAGCCTTTCCATTTGCATCGTGTAATTCAATAGCCTGCCAATGTTACTCCATAACCAAAATTTCCTGAATAGGTGCAGAGGTGGGATTCTACTGGTTCTGTCCATCTCTGTAGAACTGGTAGCTCTGAAGAGCAGCAAACATAGAACCAGTTCTATGTCTGCTGCTGTTTTGGCCCATATGCCCACCCGGGCTTTTTTTATTTCCTGCTTTTTCAACTGCAGCTGCTTTGCACGATGCAGCTACGGTTGAAAAAGCAGGAAAAAAGTGCTTTTTCAACTGCTGCACACCCGCGTACAGTGCTGCTCAGCTGTCCAGGCAACTAGCTGATGACGATATACACGCATCCGCAGCAAAATGTAAAATCACCAAACTGGTAGTTACACCGGTCGGATCCCACCCCTGGATGGGTGGTGATTGATGGACGGATGGACAGACAGGCAGATAGACAGACAGACGGACAGATAGATAAAATGCTTCAACAAAGTGTCATATTTCCCAGCAATGTCTCATGGATGAAATGGATACATGCTAAGAGTTGATACTGATTTAACAACAGATTATCAATCAATATGGAGAATACATACAAAAGTAAATTCATTCATTCAGAGGCCATGTGTTGGTATGTCTGCACATGGTTGGATTAAAGCTATAGCCATGTGGATAATTATAATTTTATGTTATTTTTATGCATTTAGAAATAATGCATTCTTGGAGAAAGAAGAATGCTAGAGGATTCTACTTAATGTGGCATTTTGGAGACTTCTGAAATCTCCCAAAGAAATTTGTAGATTTTTAGATTTCTAATTACAATCATCCCGATCATACACTTCTAATATGTTCTTTTTCTGCTCCTCTTAACCAAAATTGACCATTATTCTTAATCAGAGTTTCACTAATATCTGAGTGAAGGTGAAACAGTCTCCTGTGTCTTACTCATAATAACATCACATTAATGGCAGTCAGCATGTTCTTGGCTCCGGCTGTAATGACTCATATTTAGTTTGTTATCTACTGTCTCATTACCAGATGGCTACAAAAGTGCCCAATTTCTGAATTACATCTTTTCTTTTAGATTTAGCATTCTGCCAAATCTCTTGTACTTCACAAATCTACCCCAGAAGACCAATCATTGACTTCAATGAATTGAGGAAATTTGTTCACACAAAATACTTCTGTCTAACTCTGAACTCTCCACTATTGCTCTTTAGAGAAAGGGATTCCATTTTCTCACCCCAAAATGTTTTGGAATGAAAAAAAGCTTTTCAATAAAAGTAAAACAACAGATGATAATATATGTAATTCAGGGACGAACTGTGAGATCTTTTGTACTGTTTGAGCTTGTTTGTTTTTTTACAGATGTTTTGTTATCTGACTAGATAGCATCTTCAGTGCAACAAGACATCTGCTTGACATCTGCAACAAAATAACCAAGCTCAGAGAGTACTAAGGAAAACCATAAAAAGCAAAACATAATTTTTATAATATATATTACAATTGTGGATTTTTTCTTGGCTAATTAAATGGCTCTTTGCCAGAAGTCAGGTATATAGTCTTTCCTGCAGCTCCAGCCATAATGCCATGAAGGACAGGGTCTAATGACCAGAAAGGAGGGACATAATCAATCTCCTTGAAGCTAGTTCATATCCATGTGCAAAATCCAAGTTAAGCAAAAAGGACAAACACTTTAAGACTGGAGCAGCTAAAGATGTTCTGAAGTTGTCTGAGCTATGGGAATGAGGTGAAGGCAACTTCTTGAGGACATGGCATAAAAATTGATTTTGGGGGTATGTTCATGCTGTGGTTATAGAGAAGTAAGGATGAGCTTCAATGCCACACTTCTTTCCTTTCTTGGTGGCAACTGTCACAAGAGAGTTGAAAATTACTGAAAAACTGTATGTATTCAACATTCATTAATAGAAATTATTAATTCTCTTCCAGTCCTATGAAAGATTAGTATCTCAGAGAGGCATAGAAAATTCCAAGCAGAAGTTAAAGCCAGGTAAATGAGTGACTCTGGAATAGAAGACTTTCTGTACAAAACAATTTTTCAGTTTGATAACTAACCTTGATTTGGTTAGTAAAGCCCATTTACAACTGCATGTAGCTGTCATCATAGGTTATAAGTTGTAATTAGAAGAGAAATCTCAATGACTCCACTGTGCACACATAATGTGGTTTCTTAATGTATGATGAAACAAAAGCAAAGGATGCTTATATTCCAAATGTTCCTGATTCCATCGTTAGTATAATTAGAATGAGCAAAAGCATCCATCAGAGAAGAAAATATCAGAACCATCAATAACAGCAAGTGTCACATGCATAATTGTAGATTTTTAATTCAAAATGCTTCATGAACTTTCTTTATCAGGGTCACCTAATTCCTAAATCACTGAAAAATGACCAGATTGTGGCCTAAAAATTGGATGAATTTTCATTTTGTATCTTTATGAATTAGTCAAATTTGGGGTCTTTTATCCTGTTGACTTGTGTTTTTCTAAATCTGGATTGTTTTGTCAATCTTTAAAAGCTGCAATAATGATTTTCCCCCCCACTTATAGAGTCAGCTCTTGCCCTATGAGCACAGAACAGACTTTTCTACTGTTTTTTAGTTATGCTGGACAATGGTTTCTAAAATTCTCAATGGACATGCTAGTAAGGAATCATGGGAATTATAGTCCAACAATAGGAAAGCTGGTATACAGGTTTTGTAAAAAAAAAAAAAAAAGCAGGGAATANAAAAAAAAAAAAAAAGGCAGGGAATATTTTTTCAGTAGAGTTAGAAAAAGCAGCCTACGCCATTTCAATTTCTTCATACTCTACATGTTCAATATAACCCATGCTGCAAGCTATTGAATTGCTTTGGTACAAGAATAATTTATTGTTACCATCAAGTTGGTATCTTAACAATAACAAAGAAAGAACTTATCCAGGATGATCTGCCCCCAACCTAGCCCTTCTGGTGTCCCAATGGTCTATCCATCGTGTTGTAAGGAACTCAACACAATCTGATACATGAGTTCTCAGAAGTAAAACTGAGCTAAATTGAGCTTATTCCAAGGAAAACTGTCGCAAGGCTATTGCTGAAAAGACCAGCCTTATATTCATTGTAAAAAGTCAGCAAAGCTAGACCTGACTGACTTTGTTATAATGTCCTTTCAAGGCAATGCTTACTTTAAATGACACAGACAGCACTTCTCCAATTATCTGTCTTTCACATTCTCCCCTCCCTTCCCCCCAATCTGGACTTCACAAGAGAAATGATCTTCCCACAATATGTATTTTCACATCAACATTCAGCAATGTCAATACTCTTTCTAGGTTTAATTTTTTCTTCCATAGAATGTTGCAGGGAAACCTATTCCATGAAAAAATTTTATCTTTATATATTCATTATAGAGTCTGAAAATTCTTTCAAGGCCTTCATTGTTACCTAACAAGTGTTAGTTTGTGACCAGGGGTGGAATTCAGCCAGTTCGGTCCAGCTCAGGTGAACTGGATGTTAATTTTTTATCCTGTTTGCGGAACTGGTCGTTGAACTGATCGGCTGGTCCCACCCACCCCACCTTGCCACTCCCAGGAGTCTTTACATGGCCCATTTTGGATGCAGATAAATGCAGGGTCCATGCGGAGGGTCTGAGAGGGTGAAAAATGGCCAAATTGGAAATTCAGGAAGTCTGGAAAGAGGCTGGTTTCCTGCTCCCAGAGGCCCTCTGGAGCCCAGGGGAGGCCATTTTCACCCTTCCAGAGGCCAGAGGGAAACCTCTGGAAGGCAAACAATGGGCCTCCTGGAAGTTCCAGTAGGCCATGCCCACCATGACCACACCCACTCCATTTTGAATTCCACCCTTGTTTGTAATATATCTCTTGGCAACTGGTTCTTTTATTGTTGACAGCTGACCCAAGAGGCAGATGTTATTCATTACTTCCATGTCTTTGTCAGTTTTAAGGCTGGTTATTTTACTCATTGTCATTAATTTGGTCTTTTATATATTTAGTTGTCATCCCATTTTTTTTTACTGTGCTCCTTGATGTTCATTACTAGAACTAGCCAACCAAACCAAAAAATACAATGGACAAATTTATGCTTGCTAAAAGTTCTTCAGTTTCAAGTGAACCAAACTGGCAATATGTAGTGCTTTAATTATTAACACAAAAGTGCATGTATTTGGAACTGGCAATCTTAGGTTTCTCACTTCATTCTCTTCACTAGTATTTTCACTCCTGATTAATGAGTTTCTTGACACCTTCTCTTAATAAGTTCATGTTTAGTTTGCCCTTAGAGATCCAATGCTAATTTCAGGTTTTCAGAATGCAAAAAATTGCCACGATTCCTTCTTACAAGCAAACTGACTTGGCAATTACTGATAAAAAGCAATATAGGCCCACTGAATTCATTATATTAATAAATATGATTGCTTCATTAAAAAGACTTGTGCCATGATACTTTATGTGAAACCATGCTACTTAAGGCAAAAGTTCTAAATTATAATACAGGAGTCATGTGATAATGACTTTCCAAATTAAAGGAAATAATTAGACAAATATAAATATTATTATGTTGAGAGCTTTCTGAGTTCTAAGGAAATGTAGAAATTATGATAATTGGCTACTTATACTAACCAGAATTCAGTGCAAAAACATACTGTTCAAATGGAACAGTTAATTCCACTGATGTAACTTCTTAGGCTTCAAATAAACATCACCGATGTGGAAACCATAGCCAGAATCTCTTTTAGTGTTTAAAGAATCCTTGGCAAACACAAAGTGACTTCCAATCTTCTTCTCAGCTTTTACAAATTCATTTATATTTTATCCTTTCTCTATAAAGATATATCACAAGTTCCTTTCATAAGCTAACATTTCTAATTTTGAACCTATACATCACCAGTTCATTTTTCTTTTTCCAGCAAAAAGAAGTTCATAAGGGATTTCCAGTCACTGATAAATATAGTTGCTGATTTTTCTCTAAAGAAACAAGTTAATTTTGCTATCTCTGCCAGTTCTGTCATCATCACCAACCTTTCCAGTTTTGTGCATATAATAGTCTCATAAAAGCCAGCTTGGTGTAATGGCTAGGATAAAATTCAGGAGACCATAAGGTCTAGTCCTGCCTTAGGCACAAAGCTAGCTGGGTGACCTTGGGCCAGTGGCCCTCTCTAAACTTTTAGAAGGAAGCAATGGCAAACCACTTCTGAAAACTTTGCCAGGAAAATTGCAGAGACCTGTCCAGTCAGTCTCCAAGAATTGGACATGATTATTTTTAATTTTACATTTTATTATATTGTGAGCCACCTAGAACCACTGTATCAGTGAAATAAGTGACATAGAAATTTAATCAACAAACAACAATCAAAGAAACAAATGGTTGAACAGAAGAAAAAAAAGTCTTGCAGAAATAAATCATAGATAAAAGTAAACTTCCCATTTTTCTCTTTTACTATACTAGTTTGTTCATCTAATTTTGTATCATCAAGAAATCTGAGAAATATTTCCTCACTTTCCAAATCATTCACAAAAATTTTGAATAATACAGAATCCAGCTTAACCCTCGTGGCAGCCTCATTGATTCCTCTCATTTCAATAAGCAACCATTAATACTGTTATCTTTGAGTCTCATTTCAGCCTGCTACCTATGCACTTAAGGCTAGGTCCCACTGACCGATGGACGCAAAACATATGCATAAAGGACATAGCGGATGAGCAAAATTTCGGGGGTGGCTCCATCCTTTGTCATCCGATCCCAAAAGTGGCGAAAATTTACATAAACAGAATGGAAAAGAAAGGAAAAGAAAGGACGTGGGTAGTACGTAGCGGGGATGTTAAACAGATGTTCATAGGAAGCCTAGCAGCTGACAGTGGATGGAAGCGGAAGACACATCCGAAGGGCTTCCGGGAGAGAATTGCGAAGCGGACGCAAAGCGGAAGGGGCGGATGCATAGCGGATGACGCGGATGCATCACAGATGCCTATAGGAAGCAGAGTGGATGCCATGCGGATGTATATCGGATGCAAAGCGGTAACTGCACATGCGGGGAGTATGAATTGTGTCAACTCCGTGGATATAAAAGGATGCAGCTCACACGCAGTCAGCATTCAGAGGAAAGACGTGCTGCCACATACATC
>BHFT01069439.1:0-26650 GCA_004320025.1 Laticauda laticaudata
AACATTTTTCTCGTCCGCTGTGTCCTTTTTACAAACGTTTTGCATCCATCGGCCAGTGTGACAGGGCCTTTAGTTTCACCTTTTTAGTTGCATTACTGAAATAAATGAACTTTTGCATGATATTCTAATTTTTTTAGCTTTACCTGTATTTATATAATCATATTGCAGAATGGTGTGGAAATATTCCTTGAACATTAACCAAAAGTTTCCAGATATGTTTATTTTAAGCATTGTTCAAGACTAGCAAACAACAAAAAAAAGGATAGCTTTTTCAGCAATCAAAGTAAACCTTCAGGAACCCATAACATTGATTGGCTATAGCAGGGGTCGCCAACCTTTTGGACCTCAGGGGACACCAAATTCATAATTTTAAATCCCACAGACCAGAAACCCTGGGAAAATCCCCCAAAAAGTCTGCAGGAAAATTCCCCACCCCGTTTTCCTACCAATTGATCATTCTTTTTTTGGGATCACCATCTCCAGCTCCATTCTCAGAGGGAGAAGGACTTTTGGCTTCATCCAAGGAAAGCAGCAGAAGCTGCAGAAGACTTTCTTTCTCTCCCCAAATTCTGCCAGAAATAAGTCTTTGTGAGACTTGTTGCACTGGTACAGTCTTTTGGAGCAGGATGCCTTGCAGGGTCCCAAAGACTTATTTCTGGTGGAGTTTGGGGGAGAAAGAAAGACTTTGGCTGCTTTCCTTGTGTGCAGCCAAAAGCAGAAGAAAGAAGTGGAAAGAAGCAGCCCAGTGGCCATGCGAGGTACATGGGGCAAGTGGGGCAAGTTCTCCCCCTTTTGCCCTTTCCCCCCTCCCCTCACTACCTCATATTGTTCACACAAGTGATGCAAGCCTGCGGGATGTGGGATGCAGGATGTAGAAGAGGTATGAAGAAGGTCTTTATTCAGGAGAACTGCCTTTTGAAACTGAGATTGACTATGAATTCTGATGATGGAAGAACTGGAATGATGTCTACAGTCTTCATTTAAATCAAATCACCAAAAATAATTTGAAATGAAATTCTATTTATTTTAATTAAAAATAATTCTAAATAATTCTCCCTAACCAATTAGGGAGAACAAAGGAGACTCATGGAGAATTGATAGTCTCCATATAAATCACCCAGCTCCATTAAAACAACCCAGCTGATTAGTCAGCCTGAATTTAAATTCCCACTCAGCTGATTGTAAAACTGAACCCATACATGCAACCTTCTACAATGCTGTAACAAACCTGTGACTGGAACAACTAGTAAGCAACAATACTAGACTCAACAACTGCCTCAATCTCATCTTCTGCAATAGTTTGAATTCAATTTAGGGAATACAAATTAAAGAACCCTTTTCCAACAGTGACCACAACATGATTGACTTTTATCTCAACATACATCCACACAAATCAATACAACGATGTGATCCCCAATTATAACTTCAAAAAAAGGCAACTATGATCTTATAGACAAGGATCTCTCATCCCTTAATTGGCAGTTTCTATTCAACTGGATGCATACTGTTGAAAGACCATTACAACATATTTTTATTTGAAGTCAAAAGAGTCATCAAACTATATGTACCAATAAACAACTCCAAAAACCAAATAAACAGATTACCAATAACAATAAGGAAGCTTCAGTCCAAAAAGAAATCCCTTTGGCAGAAAAACAAATCTGGTCATGTTGCCAACTTCAAAAGCTGATACAAAAATTTATGCCACCAGGTAAAGACTGAATGCACCAAATTATCACATTAAACAAGAGGAAAACCTTCTATGTACCAATTCCACCCGTGCTTTCTACAATTTTGTAAATAACAAAGAACTCAAGGTCCATCCACCCCTGAAAGAACCTAATGGTAAAGACTGCAATGATGACACCATTTAAAGCCAACCTCTTCAACACATTCTTTGGCTCGGTATTTGTAAACAGCAATGGATCATGCCCAGTATTTGAACCACAGACAACTACAATGATCTAATACACATCAATTTTACAGAAGACAATGTTGAAAAAAGCACTATGCAATCTAAAACCATCCTCTATCTATTGGACCGGACAGAATATGTGCCTACTTCTTAAAAAAGCTGTCCACTGCCCTAGCCAAACCTCTAAGCATAATCATTGGAAAATCTTTCAGGACCGCTCCTTGCCAAACAAATGGTCACAAGCCACGGTCATCCCCATCTTCAAAAAGGGAGACCCCAGCTCATGAAAATTACAGACCAATCTCTTAATGCTGCATCACCTGTAAAGTCATGGAATCAATTATTAACCAATCCATTATCCTCCACTTAGAGGCAATCAACCTACTCTCTAATAAACAATTTGGTTTCAGAAAAAAACTATCCTGGTAATCTGCAACTGTTACACTGCAAAAACATATGGACTACACAACTCGATCAGGGCAAAGCAATAGACGCAATCTACATAGACTTCTGTAAAGGCTTTGATTCAGTGGTACACGACAAACTACTCCTAAAACTAAAATCTTATGGTGTCTCTGGACAAATGCATAAACTGGATAGAAGCATTCCTGTCAAACAGACAACAACATGGTCAAAATTGGAGCGTCATATCAAATTCTCTAACTGTTAACAGTGGTGTCCCCCCAAGGCAGTGTTCTAGGATCAATCCTTTTCATACTCAAACATAAATGACCTATGTGATCATATTAAACAGCAACTGTGTTCTCTTCGCTGACAATGTAAAGTATTCAACACCACATACAATACTGGCTACCCTTCAAAAAGACCTTGACTGTGTATCAGAATGGTCAAACAAATGGCGACTTCAAATCTCAACAAACAAATGATCTGCCTTACATATTGGCAAAAAATAAATAAATCAGAAAATAAAAATACAGACTGAATGCTCAAGACCTTGTTGATGATCCAAAACTCTGTCAAGGACCTTGGAGTACTCATCTCTAATTAGCTAAGTGCTAGAGCCCAAAAAAGGCATTAAGAGTTGTTAATCAAATCTTTATTGTAGCCTTTTCTCTGGTTAATTACAAACCTACTAACTAGAGCATACAAAACATTTGCTAGACCAAATACTCGAATACAACTCATCAAGCCTGGAACCCATATTATGTATCTGATATTAGCACAGTTAAGAAAGTCCGGAAATATTTCACAAAAAGAGTTCTCCACTCCTCTACTCGTTGCAGAATACCTTATGCCACCAGACTTGAAATTCTAGACCTAGAAATCATAAGAATACGCCACCTTCGGGTCCGTTCTAAAGTATAGTATATAAAATCATACATTGCAATGTCCTACCTGTCAATGAATACTTCAGCTTCAACCATAACAACAACAAGAAGCACACAATAGCTACAAACTCAAAGTTTGATCGCACCAAACTTGATTGCAGGAAATAACAACTTCAGCAAAAGAGTGGTCAATGTCTGGAATACTCTACCTGACTCTGTAGTTTCTTCTCCAAACCCCAAAAAACTTTAACCTTAGACTGTCTACTATTGACCTCACCCCTTTCCTAAGATGGTCTGTAGGGGATGTGTGCATAAGTACACCAATATGCCTAATGTCCCTGTCCTATTTTTTCTTTTATTTTTCTTATATGTATCCATGTATTCATAACTATGTTTTGACTTGCACCTATTATCTTGTAAGCAATTGACAAACCAAATAAAATAAATAAATAAACAAACAGCCTGGATTAATTGCTTTGGGGGGGTGCTTTGGGGGTGACATTTCTCTGTAGACCACCAAAATTTTCTCTCAGGCCACCAGTGGTCCCCAGTCCATTGGTTGGTAGCCACTGGGCTGTAGCAATGACCTTCAAAAATGAGGAAGCAATGGTTTTTCTAAGAGAAGGTTGTGTAATCTGGAGTGTAAATACTCTGTTACCCTTTTGTAATCCTTGTAAATCTGGCTTTGTTCCCAGCCTGGAGCTTTAGTTTAGTTTAGTTTACTTTATTGATGTACAATGAAATCAAACACCATCTTCGGTGCACATCATGAATACTTATAAAGATATAGAGTAAGGGATTGAACATGCAACCCTGTGGTGTACCAGTGTTAAGAATAAGGGCTGAAGAGGTATCTGACCCTCTGTGAGTGGCCAGACAGGAAATCCATAATCCAAAGGCAGACTGAATTAGAAAGCCCAAGGTCCAGAAGTTTAGACACTTGTCTATGTGGAAGAATTGTGTTAAACTCAGAACTAAAATCCACAAAAAGCTTCCTCACATAGCCCCCCTCCCCCTGCTGTTCTAGATGAGTCAGACTGGTGTGAAGAGTGATGACTATAGCATCCTCTGTAGATCTATTTTTTTCTGCATGCAAACTGATGTGTGAATGACCAGAAATGATGTGCTGGCAGACCAATTTCTCAAAGTTCTGAGATTTGAAGAGACCTGTTTCCTGGCTATATTGATATCTATGATGCCTCTTCTTGGCTGCCATATATATTTAATTTGAACCATATTGTAATTATTTTTATCTGTTTTAGGATTGTTCATGGCTGAGAATTACTTGCTTGAGATGGGCAGTCCTGGAAATTGGATTGGACAGATAGATGATAGATAGATAGATAGATAGATAGATAGATAGATAGATAGATAGATAGATAGATAGATAGATAGATAGATATTTGATAAGGAACAAAAGATGAATTATATCCTCAATAAATGACAAAAATGTCTGTGGGGATTTATGTGTGTGCATATTACATACAAGACATATAGAGATGTTGTTGTTGTTGATGATGATGATGATACGGAAATTCTTTAGGTTTTATTATGTTTGGTAAAACAGTGTGCATTTCATTAACCTGAGTAACCATTAACCTGCTCTTTTGATGGGGAACAAAAATCCTGGGCCCTCAAAAACACCTTTGCAGGTACTTCCATTTCCCAGAAATGCTTGTATAGTTTCCAGAATGCCTGGCAAGTGAAGCAGGTCCAGTATCTTTTTTTAAAGTCTAGTTGACATAACAAGTATTTGGCAGGATGGAAAAGAAAGAAATAATTCAATATGTTCAATGCTGCATTACAATTTTTCCCTAATTAGAATGTTTAGCTAGATCACAATTATAAAAGAGAATAGAAAGCATTGCAAAGTATTTCTTCTAGACTTATAGCCACCAGCATGAAACCTAAAGATTTAGGATGGAACATTTAAAATCTTATTATACATGATAATTTTTTAAAAAAGAATTTATGGATGGCAGAAGCTTTAATTGAAGAAAAGCAGGGGTGGGATTCTACCAGTTCACACCTATTCGCTACAACTGGTTATTAACATTATAAGCAGTTTGGAGAACCAGTTGTTAGAAGAAATTACTGGCCTAATCCTGTAAGGAAGGCAGGAAGGANGAACCAGTTGTTAGAAGAAATTACTGGCCTAATCCTGTAAGGAAGGCAGGAAGGAAACATTCTGGTGTTGCTTATAGAAACTGCCTCGCCGTTAACCCTTATTACATTCTTGGCAGGACTAGACTTCTCTGGACTTTTTTTCCACTCCTTTGCTGGTACTTTGCTTGTGTGGAGTGACCATTCAAAATTACAGTGGCACTGAAAAAAGTGACTTATGACCGATTTTCACAGTTACCATTGTTACAGCATTCCCACTGTCTTGAGAGGCCAGGCGAGAAGATGCATGCCTCAATGTGAGTGATATTGAGTTGGCCACATCCAGCCAATAACATGACCACCAAGCCATGTCCACTCGGTCACATGACCACCAAACCACACCTCCCACCTAAGCCACGCCCACAGAACCGGTTGTTAAAAAATTTGAATCCCACCCCTGAAGAAAAGGCTGTAGTTGCCAATTTATATAGAAATGTATAAATGTTCATAAAAATCAAGCACATTTATGCATGTGTCTTTCTTATATCTATCTAGTTTAACAAATTGCAATGATATCTTTATGCTGTTGTTTTTTTAAGGAAAATACTCCCTTTTTCTTTTAATGGGTTTTTTTTACAAATGCAAGATTGTTCAAGTTTTACTTTACCCCGAACTAGGCAATTAGAATTAGAAGAAAAATGTCCTTTAGATAAATGAGAGTGAATTCCTTAGCTTTGATCAGAACACATATACAAGTCAAGAAGTTATAGTCTTATGAGCATTTTGGCTTCTGAAGGCCGACATGAAAGGATATTGATATTTTTTTTAATTTTTATTTTTCGATTTAAGAATGTGGTAATACAAGTAGTCCTTGATTTACTACCACAATTTTAGCTTGGAATTTTGGTCATAAATCACTGAAGTCCATTAAGCACGTTCTCCATATGACCTGACTCAACTTTAAAACTGTATCATGGCTTTTCCAGACATGATTGTTAAGTGGAATGTGGGGTGCCTTAGTAGGTGAGGGAGTCCCTGGAAATCCCAGTGCAGGCCACATGCAAGTTATGGGGGTGTTGCAGCTAGTGCAAGCATGAGGAGTCTAGGAAGAGGAGCTGTAGTTGTCCTATCCTAGCACAGCAGTGCAGCAAAAAGACACTTTGCTCAGAAAGCACAAAATGTCTGGGAACCTTCCATAGTGGGGTATAAATCAGCTGAATGGACTGAACAACCAAGAAACCTTCAAAGCAGGGTGCAAAACAAATGCCTGGGACAATTCAAGGGAGAGAAACAACCACACAAACATCCCCCTGTCGACAAAGCCCCAAATGATCTGGAAATTCCAGCCCAGCTATCTTTACTACCTTATGTCATCTGACTTTCACCCTTTTCTTCCCACAGAGCCACTGTGATAAAAATCAACCATTTCAGACAACTGAAATCTGGAGATGCGTGAACAATATATAAGAGCTTTATTTTGAAGCTTTTGAAAAAGAGAATTCCACCTTGAGGCTGAAAACATGGTTCCCAGGAAGGCTGGGGTTTATATACAGGTTTAAATATATAGTCTCTGCCCCTTTCCTGCCCGTTCACAATCTGTCAAAGTTACATATCTCCCTACGCAAGAACCCTGTTATTGTAGCATAGCATCTGTGCTCTTGTCCTGTTTACCCATTCCCATTTCCAATAATCTCCATGACCCTAGTCAGCATAACCTGCCAAATATGTAATCTTTATACAAAACAATAGAGAATTCTTACATAACATTCCAGTAAATTATCTTAGGTTAACACAGAGATTAAAGATGGCATTACCGTTGCTTTATATTTTCACAGGTATCATTTTACATATCACAGCCACAAAGAGAAAGAGGATGAAAAAGAAAAGGGCTAAAGCCAGCTACTGAGAGGCAACATCTTAAAGCAATCCACCAACTCTTTTCCTATGTTCCTGGATGGGGCTGAAGCACTGGGGCAGCCTTCATAGAATTTTAAAAAAAGCTGCTTTCACTTTTTCAAGGCTCTGCAAAGAGAATACAACTCTTCCTGAAGAGAGTACAACAATCTTGAGGGTATGCAGAGGGTGCACAGAGCAACCCTGATGCCAAAAAAAAAAGTTAAAAGTTAACCATTTTTTTAATCTCTACAAACCTTTTTCTGGGCGTGGCTGCTACATACATACAACCTTGTGGTGCAATGTTGCCACAGATGCAAAAGAACATGCTTGAAAGTATAATTACTATATAAATACAATATATTGCAATAGTAAATTTTGGAGATATGAAAGTGAGTTGGATGATGAAAAAGAACAAGTATGCACTTGAATGCTGAAGGTTTATGGATTAGAATTCCACAAACAGTACTTTTCCTAATTTACAAATGTGAAAGGGATGTGGGAGTATTTACCTCAAAAGTGGGCTGACTAGTTCATAAGAGAAATGGAGAGCAGTACCTCCCTGCTACTCAGGATGTATAGCAGCCAATATCAAGAGCATTATGGCCTCTGATGTTGGAAGCAATATCCAGTTATCAGGATCAATGGCATTGTCAGCAAGAAGAACATGATCCTCTTCAAGATGCTCTTACATTCTTGAATGTGTCACTACCAATTCTCCCATCTTGACACCACTGGAATTCTTTCTCAAAAATTTAAGTATATTTTGTTCAACCAAACCTCGAAAGGTTGCAGAATCTTGGCCTAGTCTTGAAAACTAAAACAGTTCAGCCTTGGTTAGTAGGCCATCACCTAGGTAGGAAAGGACTGGTCCTGAATTGAGGAATCAAGAAAATCTCCCAGAAGTCAGTGCAAAGTCACATCACATCTGTGATGTGAAGAGAATGTCCAGATATGTCCAAAGTTTGAGTGCAACTCAAAGAAAGCATTACTTTCCCCTTTTATTTAGCTAGTGAATGTCTAGGATAGAAAAGTAGTCCATGGGTGGTGGGGGGAATACAGTCAACATCAATTCATATTTCTCTGGAAGTGTTTAAAATTCTTTGTTTAGGCAACGCCAACAATATTCACTGTGATTTCATCTTGATGCTATCTCAATGCCATTCTCCTTTTTTCCCCCTCATCATCCTTGGGCCCATTTGCAATTTCACTTGCCTAAACCAACTAGTGGTTGATTCTGCAATTGTCTAATCAATCAAATGCAAACAGCCACCAGCTGGAGCGCAATTGCATAAAGATTATCCTAATGTCAAAAATGAACGAAGCCTGTGTTCAGATTCCGATGTGATAGTTTAAAAATTGAGGAATTCTGAGAAGTTTCTATGACTTGTACGGATAAATAGAGAAAAATCTACCACTTTATCAATAGAAAATTAGGTGGCCTTACTTGGGTAGCATGAATACAGTTTGAACTGGTAGAAATTTCCTCTCACCTGAGGAAATTGATGATAGGTTTCCTGTTTTCACTTACAGCTGGGGATTCATACCTGCGGAAAAGGTGGGAATTGTCCAATTTCTTTGTCAGATTCTGGATATCCTTCCAGATTATGATACCATATTAGGTGGACTACTATAGGGATACTGGAAAACTGTGGTTCCAAAGTTTTAGGAAGGTTCCATTTTGACAAGACTGAAATCTCCTTGGGGCTATTCTACAATTCCATCTCACTGTAGGATCCTGGCAGGCCTTTGCTCATTTGAAGATCACATTAATTGGGTTCAAGTCCAGTCCATCTGATTTCAAAGGGGCTTCTCTCCAAGGTAAGAAAACCTGGCAAGTGGGGACAAAAGATGCGAAAGAGTCTAAAAGGAGGAGGAAGAGGAGGAATGTTAGGGTCAGGTGGCTTGGTGGAGTTAAGAGTTTCCTTCTTGACTTGTATAAAAGAGTTAATTGGTGAGGGGGAGGGGAGATTTTCCAGATGTTGATTTCTTAATATAAGAGGTTCCAAGGAAGGGGATGAGTCACTGAACATCATATTTCTATTACTCTGTTCACAGTTTATTATCTGAGAACCAACTTTATACAACTACCTTTTCCCCATTTATGCCATTGATGTCTGAAGACCCTGCATTCCACAAACCAAATGGAAAGTGTTGAAATAATCTTACTGAAATGATTATTCTTAGTTTCCTTTAAGATTATTTTAATGCCCTGTTGCTACAATATAGAACTGCTCCGCATAAGAGGCTCTTGAAGGCACTCTGCTTTTCCTCAGAGTCTCTTCTGTGTTGATGAGAAAATTAAACCAATTATCCCACAGATTTTAAAAGGTTACAATAATCCATAAGCTGATTCACCTTCAAGGTAGACTGTATTTTACTGGTTTTTTGTTTCCCCTAGCCAAATAGGACCTTATTTTCTCAATGATTCTAATTTTAAATGTTGGTTATAATCTTCTGTTAAATTAGTCGCAAGGCAGTTTTGAAGCATTAAAGCAAATGTTCTTTTTAGCATTCAAGATTATAATCTATAGCTTTTTTCATCATATTAAAACAATTAAGAAGAATTTAACATGTTCCCAAACAAAAAAAATCTACAAAGCAAATTGTAAACTTCTCCTGGGTATTTATACAATGAATGTTGAACAATGAATAGGATCACAGAGTCTTGTAATATACCAGGGGTGTCAAACTCAAAGCCCATGGGCCATATGCAACCTGCGATGTGGCTAGATCTGGCCCATGGGGCTGCCCTGGAGACAAGGAAAAGGACCAGACCCTTGAATCTCAGCCCCAGCCCAGCCCATCTGGGCAATGATCTATAACTTGATGGTGGCCATCCAGGCCAGAGTACGGTCAGCCTTAGTGCTGTGGGGCTACCCTAGAGTTACCCCCACTCTGCCCCCTGGGCATGTGCAGAGGAGATGACAAGCACATGCAGGGCCTGGTTTTCCCAGGGACCGTCTTGGCCTGCAGGCTGACTGCATTCTGAACACTTCTCTTTCATCCAGGATGCCAGCACTCACCACCTCCTATGCGAATGCCCAGGGGCAGGGCCGAGACAATGGAGTGGTCTTTTGCTGCCCCAGGGGGCTGCACGGGTCAGATATAAGGCTGACCATGCTCCGGCCTGGATGGCTGTACCAAGTTGTAGATCAGTGCTGCGCTCACACCAGCATCTCCATGCCCTCCTCGCTGGCCTCACAGCCTCCTTTCAGTGGGACTGCCCCACCCCCATGTGGGAAAGCCATAGCTGGCAGTGGCACATCCACTGGCAGTGCTGCCAATCTCTCCCCCTCCCCTCATCCATTCCTGAGTGTGGAGGAAGGAAAGAGATGGAAATGAGATGAAATTGGACCTTTAGGACCATGGTGCTTCTGCATGCCAGCGTGTGATGGGCAATAGGCAATCACAAGGGCTGTGGAGGGGGGATGCAGCAGGTGAATGGCAGTGGTGTGTGGCTTCTGGCATGGCCGGGGGAGGGGAAGAACTGCCCTTTCAGCATGAGGCACAGACAGTCCAGGCATGGATTAGCAACGGAGGGAAGAATGGATAAAAAGGGAAGCCGCTGCTCTGCAGATTATTTTTTTCATTGCCTCTGCACCTGATGTGCCTCTGTGTGGCTCTCAGATCACGTCTCCCAGACTTGTGCATATGTGTGTGTGTGTGTGTGTGTGTGTGTGTGTGTGTGTGTGTGTGCATGTAGGGGTCTCCCCCCTTGCAGCCCTGTGCTGTGACATTGGGGAGTAAAAGAACAGAAGAGATAAGAGAAGCTAGGATGGGAGCTTCTTGCAGCCTTTCACGGAGCTGGGGGCAGGAGGTGGGGCATTGTGCTGTCCAGCCATTTATAGTTAATAGAGAATTGGAATAGTTAGTTAGGAATTAAGAGTTGTTCCCTTAAGGGAATGCATCATGGTAAATGTAGTTAAGGTATCCTGGGAAATGTAGTCCATGTCATGTGGCCACATCTGTAATCCTGATTGGTCACTGTAATCCTGATTGACCCTTGGTTGGGTTGTGGGATGCTCCTTCACTCTTGCCTGAATCCAGCATCATGCTGACGTCTCACCTCTTTGCTCCTTTGATATGGGATGAGATATTACCATCCTTTTACACCAGAAAGTCAGCTATGCAGAGAATTGGACATTGAGATGAATCTCGATGTAACTGTAAGTTATATTTAAGGATGCCTAATGAACAAATAAAGAGATTTTTGTATGGATGCCTTTGTGGAGTAAATCTGTCTGCTTTAAATTCAGCTAGTAATTAAAGAGCAGAACAGGCATGATTCAACTGGCAGAATGTTGGGGGTATGTGCGGTTCACAGTACCTTGAGCACGAACCATTGAAGTGGTAATAGGTGAGAAAAAGAAACAAGCACTTCGAAAAAGCCTCCCAGCTTTCATTAGTTTGCAGCCTGCCATTGCAAAAAATCTCTGTTGAGGATACAGGGCTGCAAGGGGTAAAGTCCTTCGTGTACATGCATACACACACAAACACACACATGTGCAGGTCTGGGAGAGGTAAGCTGAGAGCCATGCAGATGCCTGTCAGGCACACTGGCAATGACAGGTAGGAGGGGACAAAATGGAAAACCTCTGTCCACCACTACCTGCCTGTTCCCAGCTCTGCCCAGAGCCTCTCTGGACACTTAAAAAAAAAAAGCAGGGGAGGAAGGAAGGAAGGAAATGAGAAGAAGGGAGGCAGGGAAGGAGAAAAAGAGGAAGGGAGGAAAGAGAGATAACTTGTTTGGAGAGGCCCCACTTCAAAGGAAAAAGCAAATTTGTGTTCTGTTTTATCACAGACAGAACTTTGTTGGAAATCCAAGTTAACATCGGTATTCTTGAATTGTGAGCTCTTACGAAAGCATCTCCTCCTTGTGTGTTGCAAACAGCCATTTCCTGGTGAAAACAGGACAAGGCAGAGTGGGAGAAAATATTTTCCTCTGCTATATTTCCAGTCTGAAGTAGACCATGGCAGGATCTCTACAGGAGAGGTCTTTTAAGGATTATGTATTAATAGAAAAGCAACTAACTTACCTGTCATGCCCACGTCAGAACCTGAATCTGCAAGAGAAGACAAACTGGAACAGGAACCGACCGAGATTGAGGGGGTAGAATCCCTTCACAAGGCACACCTGGGGAATGAGACTTAAGGAAATGCTGTGGGGAGGGGGATTGAGGGGAACAAATGCTGAATTCCTGAAGTGTTGAGTGCTGACATTGGACTTTCCTGGATTTCTTGCATTCTTTCTAGCTTTTTTGACTAATTACCTGTATTATTTGCTTCCTGAACTCATCGATTTGCCCTGCTGGATTGATTGTTGTGCATCTGTGGTGTACACAGCGACTATTTGCAGCCAAAGGCTGCTTGATTAGTGTGTGGGTGCTTGTCATCATTTTGCTCTGGGACTTCCAGAAACATGGGAGTGTTTGGGGAAATTTGTAGTAATAAAGGGGTGGCTTGAACTGACAGCTGCCTGTGTTATCTTGTGCTCTGCCCCAGGTCATTACATTACCACTGTTTCTAAACAGTAAAGCTGTTGCACATACTGTAAAAACAGAGGAACTCTAATCAACTATCACAGCCACCATTTTGACAGTTTTGCTGTACTGTTGTCTGTGGACGTCCCCACTAAATGCAAGCATGGGATAAACTGAACCTGGTTTGTTTTCAATCTTTTAAGTGGGTACAAACTACTAGCAAACATGGCATTTCATCACAAGGCAAGGAGGCACTGAGAAATGTTTTCCCCTTTGCATTTTAGCATCCAAGAAGGGACAGGAAAAAAGAAAAGGAAAGAGGAAAGACAAAGAAAAAAGAAGGAAAGAGGGGAAGAAAGCAAGGAAGGAAAAAAAGGAAGAGGGGAAAGAAGAAGAAAGAAAGGAAAATGCAGGAAAAAAGAAAAAAGGGAAAAAGGAAGAGAGGGAGGGAGAGAGAGAGGGAGGAAGGAAAGCGATTATAATGAGAGAGGGGGAAGGTCTGAGGGAAGTCCTCCCTAAGCACTTGCCACCAGCTTCCCTTTCGCCATTCCCCTTTCCCCACCTCCTGACCTCTCCTGGTGGTCTCTCATCCTATCGCTGAGGATGCTTTGGTTACAAGGCCAGGTCTCCTCACATGGAGAGGGTGTGGACCTCCCTCTAACCCACACACTTAGTCCTCTCATAACACCATGAGCAACCTGGCAAAGGAGAGCGAGCACAGCAGCAGCAGCCTCGAGGAGGAGGTAAGCGCACCTGGGTGCCCTCTTGGGGAATCAGGACTGGGCCGTAGGGTCCTGGTGTGCTGGGAGAGCAAGGGCCAGGCTGGGTACTTGCCCTCTACTGCTCAGGGCTCTGGGCAGTCTGGGCTGCTATCAGGGGATCTTCCATGCACTCTGAGTAAGGGTCTTCAGATGGATAAGAGTTTGGGGCTTGATGTAGTCTCATCTTCCTCCACTGGATCCCCCCGGGCCACCACAGTGCCCCCCCAACACAAGCAATGTCAAGTTGGCCACGCCCATCCCAGCCATGCCCACCCAGATCCCCAAGATCAACCACAACCCTGATGTGTCCTTCAATGAAACAGAGTTTGACACCCCTGTAATATATAATGCTATAGCGATAGAACAGTGGTGGCTAATCTTTTTGGGCTCCTGTGCCAAAAATTGTGCACAAGCTTGCATGCTTGCACTGGCGCGCCAGCACCCAGAAGGCAATGTGCCCCCCCCACGCATAGTGCTCAATCCCCCACCTATCCCCTGCTGCTCCCTTACCTGCACTGCACTTCACAGCTGATTTTCGGCTGGTTTGAGGCCTTTATCGGTCTCCCAAATGCTTGAAGAAGGCTTCTGCAGGCTTTGCAGGCCAAAAACTAGCCCCGTTTTGTCACTTCTGGTATTTTTGGAAAAACAAGAAGTGACAAAAAAAGAGCTAGTTTTCAGCCTGTAAAGCCTGCAGAAGCCTTCCTCAAGTCTTTGGTAGGTTGAAAAAGGCCTCAAACCTGCTGAAAATCAGCTGTGAGTTGCACATATGCACAGTGAGGTAAGTTTGCCTGCAGCTTGCGTGCTGGCACAAATGGTTCTGCATGCCACCTGTGGCACACATGCCATAGGTTCACCATCATGGCTATAGAATATTATAACAAGCTATGTTATAATATTCTATTGCATCAACATACTATACTGGGCAATACAAATAAATGTCATAGAATACAATAAATAAATATTGAAGAATAAAACCTACCATTGAAATATCCTAATGATTAGACAACAGACAGACTTGTGGGGAAGAGCAATCTGTATGATTCTAAAAGTTGACATTGACTTGATGGCATGCAGTTAATTAATTAGAATAAAATCTACTGTGATGTTTTGATAGATGTTGTAAGATGACAGGTGCCAAAAGAAAATTTTGTATTGCAGATTGCCCATACATGTTCTACACAGCCTTTTTAGGACTGCATATTACTCTATCTTATGGAAATTCTGCATTCCCAGTTTCATCCTGAAAAGCTCTCATGAGAAAAGAAGAAAATCCTTTCAAAAGTACACTTGGTGATCCACGTCCCAGGTTTGTCCAATTGTTGTTTTGGGGCACCCAACAAATGATGAAGACAGAGAAAATTGGGTTGCTTTGCTACATTAGTTAAAACAAAAAGTGGAAGGGCATTGATTGCATTTGATAAGTAGTCTAGTTCATGGCTGTCAAACTTGATTTCATTGAGGGCTACATCAGGGTTGTGCTTGACCTCAGAAGGTCAGGGTATGCATATGACAGGGGGTGGGTACAGGGGTGGGATTCAAATTTCTCAACCAGTTCTGTGAATGTGGCCTAATTTGTGGGTGTGGCTTAGTGGTCATGTGATTGGGTGGGTGTGGCTTATATGTAAATATTGGAATATTTATGTAAATATTGATTTTTTTTATAAAAAAAGAGCAACTTTTACCCAAAATCAGGCAAAGCAAGCAGGCAGATTGAGTTGCTGGCAGAATCACAGATTCACTCAGAGATCTATCTTTCTGCAATCTATTGCCTGAGTCTGTCACATAAAATTTGNTTCACTCAGAGATCTATCTTTCTGCAATCTATTGCCTGAGTCTGTCACATAAAATTTGCTTGCAAGCAAACTCACAAAATTAACTAATACACACCATGTACGTAAATATTGAATTTTTTATTTTTTAAAAAGAGCAACTTTTACTCAAAATCAGGCAAAGCAGGCAAGCAGATTGAATTGCTCCCAGAATCACAGATTCACGCAGAGATCTACCATTCTACAATGGTATTTGCCTGCACTGAAAAATAGAAGCTTCAGTCCTAAGCGTCAGCTCTGCTTTTAGATTAGCTAGAAAGCAAGAATTCCAACAATTTCCTGCTTTCTAGCTAATCTAAATATCACAGTGATAGTCAGAACAGCTGATGGTGGAAAAAAAAGAAAAATAGCAACTTACCAAAAACTAGGTGAAGGCACAAGGCAGGCAAGTTGGATTGCATACATGCCAGATAAGAAGTGAGTGGCAGGGAGGGGAGGAGCCAGCCAAAGGAGCAATTTTCCGGTTCTCAAAAACTGCACAGTATCATAACAACTGGTTCTATAGAATCGGTCCGACCAAGTAGAATTCCATCCCTGGGTGGGCGTAGCTAGGGTGGGAGTGGCCAGGATGGGCATGGCTGGGGTAGGAGTGGCCATGGTGGGCATTGACACAGGCTCAAGATGCATTTTTTCCTTTCTCTTCTTTCTTTGCACAGTCCTTTACTATAACCATTTTCCTATCTCTTCTATCAGACATTACTGGGAAACATTTATCACTAATTCTTCATACTCCACTAAACTTTTTATTTCTCAATGTATACCGCATTGTTTAACAGTAAATTGCTTTTCCAGGCTGAAAACCTATTTATACTATTGTATTTTTATTATTCAACTAATAATAAAAATACAATAGCATAAATAGCATGATAATACAAGATCTAATAGCAGACATAAATTTCCAGGATAGTAAATAGAAATGGCTGTCAATTATAAATTGTTGATTGTAGATTAAATGGGCTTGCAATATGTAAAATCTGGCATTAAACTGTAGTATTAACACAGGATATTGCTTGTTTTCTATCCCGATCAGGCACTTATTTGAGGCCACATAATTGTAATCCAGTTCAATCCAGTCCTCCAACAGCATTCTGCCATCTGAAAATGGGCCATGCAGGGCCTCTGTGTGGCCCATTTTCAGCCATCAGAGTGCTGCAGGAGGCTGTGGAGGCTGAAAATTGGCCACAGGGGAGCCACATGCCCAGGGGTGGGATTCAAATTTTTTAACAACCGGTTTGTGGGTGTGGCTTAGTTGGTGGGTGTAGCTTGGTGGTCATGTTATTGGCTGGGTGTGACCAACTCAATATTGGCTGGGTGTGACCAACTCAATATCACTCACATCAAGGCACACATCTCCTCACCTTGCCTCTGATGACTGTGGGGATGCTGCAACAGTCGTAAGTCTGAAAAATGGTCATAAGACACTTTTTTCAGTGCCATTGTAACTTTGAATGGTCACTCCACGCAAGCAACGTACAAGCAAAGGAGGGAAAAAAAACTCCAGAGAAGTTCCTAAGACAGGAAATATAGTCCTGCCAAGAATGTAATAAGGGTTAACAGAGAGGCAGTTTTTGTAAGCAACACCAGAATGTTTCCTTCCTGCCTTCCTTGCAGGATTAGGCCATTAATTTCTTCTAACAACTGGCTCTCCGAACTGCTCACAATGTTAACAACCGGTTCTAGCGAATAGGCGTGAACTGGTAGAATCCCACCCCTGCACATGCCCCTCCCCATGGCCTGTTTTGGCTGGAAGAGGCACTGTGAACTGCTCCTTTGATATTTCCAGCCCGGCCCTGCAGGTCAGATTTAAGCACCCCATGGGCCAGATCCAGCCTGCAGGCCTTGAGTTTGACACCCCTGGTCTAGTTAATCTTGATTATCAAAGGAAACAAATCTTTTTATATTTTTGGGACTATTTTACTCAGTTTTGCCATCAGTCTACAGACAATCCACCTAAGCACTTCCCCATTTATTTCCTTTTCTATTTATAAACCATTTCATTTCATATGAGGATTCACAGGAACTAAATAGGTTTGTTAACTTTCCTTTGCAAATTAAAAAAAACAACAACCAAATCCTTCTTTTTTTGAAATTCATGTTCCAATGATATTTTATTTTTGAACTGAATTTAAAATCCAATACACTCTGGGGTTTTGTTATTGTTTACGGCTCTGTTGGGTTTTTTATCTTGGCCGCAAATAATGTAGCATTGACGTTTGTATCAAAAATGAAGACAAGGAAAGGATGGTTAAATGTATAGCTTGGAGGCAATGACATAGGAATGGCTTCTCCAGCAGTAGCTCCTGCTGCCTCAGCTCCAGTTTCATCAACAGTCAACACAGCCTTGTGGGTAATCTGAGAAGAAAAGGGAAAAAACATTCAAAGTCTGGCATAGAGAAAAATATTTCAGAAATGATGACAACTTGTTACACTGTTCTGTGTTTGCACTACTAGCCCTATGTTAACTGTGCTAAAAAAAATGCTTGGTTGAACCATTGTGAAAAGAAAGGTAAAATATAGTCATTCAAGGCAAAAAGGAGAGAAAGGAACCAAGGAAACCTCATTTGTATATTATTGAATATTGGGACCAAACAGTATTGAAGAAATTTAAATAGCTTTTAAAGTTCCAAAAGTGAATATTGTTGGTCAATATTTTGGCTTAAACAAAGAAATGTTTATAACTAATGCATGTTTTAATCAAAGCACTTTCAACATAGCATGACAGACTTGCAGGGCCGTTGCCTCGTGCAAAAAGGTCATATAATGTAATAAGATTGGGACTGGGTTAGGGACTTCTGTTCTCACTGTGAGTTGTGTTGGGGGGGGTGCATGAAGGGAGGCTCAGCCAATCTCTTTGTACACATGTTGTACTCTGATAATAAAGGTAATAATAATAATAATAATAATAATAATAATAATAATAATAATAATAATAATAATAATAATAATATTTTTTGAATAGAAAAAGATCAGGGCAGAACAATTTGCCATTGCTATCTTTGAACCTTAGCATCCTCATCCACAGGTCAGGATACCTAGGTTTAATATTACCTGGGGCTACTAGTAGGCCCTCTAATTCAGCCATTAGCAAACAAAAGAAGATTAAAATAGCCATTCTGGACACCATTTCCAGCTTTCAAAATCATATTGCCCAGAGCCTTTTCAGACCCAGAACTGAGTTAACTGCATTGTTAAATTGGATCTCCACAATTCTGTGTTCTGTCCTTTCAAACAAAACTTTTGGACTGATTTTGTGCTGTACACAACAGCACAAAATCATCAATTGGAACTGTGTAGTGACTGTGATAAATTTAGTTCTCTGCAAATATGGATAGATCAGGCAAATCTGCCATGTTTATTTATATTATAGTTTATTTTTCCCTTCAATTTCTTAGTCTAGCAAATCCTTTTTATAACCACAAGGGAAATAGATGGAATATATCCAAACACAGTGGATTTCTCCCCTTAGATAAATTTCAGTTGCTGCAATTCCTTTTCTATACACTTTGTTGTTACATTTTTTCATATATAGATAGATAGATATAGATAAATATAGATATAGATTAGATAGATATAGATATATAGATATAAAAGTCAATTTCACTTTCCCTCTCATGTTCCTGGGACTTTCTGGATAAAAGACATCTGCATCTTTCTAAGCTGGCCAGTGCTTTTCTTGAGGAGTCAGTTTGAAGAAAAGCTAAGCAAGGAGAAGCTGCCATCTCAATCTTTATCCTTTTTGTAATGATGAACAAACATGAAATGATGCCAGAAAGACAATCTGATGCACATACGTTTCTTACAAAATGGCAGTTGGAAGGGTAAGTTCTTTTTTTTTTTTTTGGCAAAGATGAGACTTTTCATATAGTCCCCTTCTGTTATAGTCCCCTAACATTGCTTCTGTGAAATTTGGCTTCATCTTGCTGAAAACCTGCCTGAAATGATGCAAACAACATAAACATTTTACTTACTTTAGACAGTTTCAAAGGCTCCCCGGTGAGTCCAGTGAGATCGGCATGATCAGTAAAGATTTCAGTAATACCGAGCTGGGAGAGGGGTTCCTTTAAGCTGTACATGGCTGAAATACTAAACTTGGGGATGGAGACCGATGCTGTATCCCTTCAGAAAGACAGAAAGACATTTTCACTCTAGACAATGTAAAGTTAAGAAATACACCCAGTAATATTTACTAATATCAGTAAAACAAACACAAACACACACAACATACATAACAAAGCTATCACTGTCATATGGAAGCTGGATTTTTAACAGAGAAATTCTTGGTATTAGTTGCTATCACAGCAACCATTTTGGATCTGTTTGAAATATTTGAGTGGAATCAACAGGTTTTGTTGTCAAAATGAATATCAGACTGATTGAATGAATGAATTTATAGGCTGCCCAACCACTATGTGACTCTAGGACTAGGTGACTTCCAACTAAATTGAAACATCAACATATAAGAAGGTCAAGCAAATGAAATATAATAAATAAATAAATAACGTATCAGACCAAAATAAAACATAAGTTTCATTTTCATTACATCAGTTGCTTCCAACAAGCTTGAAGAACTTTCATCTGATACTTAAAACAGGGTATCCTTGACCTATAACAATTTGTTTAGTGACTGTTCAAAATTATAACGGCACAGAAAAAAGTGACTTATAATTGTTTTTCCACACTTATGACCATTGTAGCATCCCCATAGTCACATAATCAAAATTCAGATGCTTGGCAACTGTCTCGTATCACCTGTCCTGGAATCAGGTGATCATTTTTTGCCAACTTCTGACTAACAAATTTTATGGAGAAGCCAGATCCACTTAATGGCCATGTTACTAACCTAACAACTGCAGTGATTCACTTAACAACTGTGGCAAGAAAAGTGGTAAAATAGGGCAAAACTCAGCAGTTCACTTAGCAGCAGAAATTTTGGGTACAACTGCAGTCGTAACTTGAGGACTACCTGTTTTTTTTTTTTTTTTTCNTTTTTTTTTTTTTTTCCTTTTTTCCCCTGGGTAATACTGAAATGCATTACAGCTAGGTATTGATTTTTGCTCTCACAATGTTACTCTCATCCTGGTGTGCATTGTGGTCAGGCCCAGAAATTTGGATATATGTGCATTGGTCGAAAATTATTTGTTTTACCACTGCTTATTACTGTTGCATTTCCACTACCACTCTCCAAGGTAGTTACTCTATGAGGGCTCTCTGTATTAGGATATGTCCGCTGATTGCCTAAAGCAGGGGTCCTGGGCTGCGACCCAGTATCCGACCATGGCACATTTGGAACTGAGTCGTAGAAGCAGTGGGCGAGTGCCCGCACATGCACAGTTCCACTTGCATGAGTTGCGGGTGAGTGTATGCAGGCAGCTCCATTTGTATGAGCAGCGGGCATATATGCCACCACATATGTGTGCAAATGGAGCTGTGGGCACTTGCCCACAACTCATGTGGAACCATCCCCTCCCCCCCTCACCCCACTAGTCCTCAAAGCTTGGGGAAAGCTGGCCGAAAGAGATTTCTTGTGTGATTCCTCTACCTCTGTCATAGTGTAGAAAGATTGCTTAAACAAGGGGGGGGGAGTTGATTTAATAGTGATTGTCCTATGGTCATGTGATTGTCATTTGCAACCTTCACATCCAGCTTCCCAAAAATTAAGTCAATGCAGGAAGACACAAGTCATAGTCATAAACTGATTAGATTTGATGATCTAATGATCATCAATTGTTCATCATCAATCAGTTCAATTGATGAACTGATATTATAAATCAGACACGACCTGATGTTTCACTTTACTATAGAATTACTGCTCCAAATTATGATCAGCAAGTGATTACTACCTCTAATTTGAACTGTTGATATGATTCAGATTGTTGTTTTAATCCAGTTTCAGAACTATTTGAACTGGGAAAGGGAATTAATTGGTAGTGTCTGTATGGAACACCAAGATCTACAAGATGGTAACCACATCAAGTGTCAAACCCCATCACTTTTCTATCATGATGCTACAGTCACCATTTTGCAGAATTTTACCTCTCTGGCAGACCCAGATACTGGTCTCACTCGGATTAATTAAGATACAGGAATAAAACTGAAGAGATTGCAAGAAACTAATGGAGTATCAGAGTATTATGAAAGGATCAAACACAACATTGTAAGGCCAAATGGGACTTGAGCAAATATATATTTATATTTTTTATGTAGAGGAGATAGGGAGCTACTGCCCTCTGCTTTATTCTTAGTGTGAGGCTTTTGAGGTGGGTTTGGCACCTCCTCACCAAAGCCCCCTCCTTCTATCATCATTCAGTCCTCTAAGATATTCTCTCACCACTTGAAATAACAGTGCAGAATTTTCCACAGGAACATATCAATCTCTGAATGGTATGTCTCAAACTATTTTGCAAACACATCTGGTAACATGTAACAAGCAGGAAGGAAGAATAATTGTTAATATGATTAAGAATTAATGAGCAAATTTCCACTCTCATACATGGGGAAATAATACCAAGAGATGAACCTTTTGGACAAACATAGCACAGAATGCATGGACACTAAACTGTTTTTAATTATCCATTAAGAATATACTAACCATGGAGAAATATAGAAACAGTAAAAAAGAAATGTTACCTGTGTACATTATTTGCCCATTTTTTCAGAGTTTCTACTGACAGACTCTCATCCAATTCCCTCTCTTTTTTAGGATCAGGCAAAACAAAAAAGGTGGTGGCTGTACCATTATAGTCTATCTGCAGTACTGTGCAAGATAGCTGCTCGTCAAAATAGTGGTAAAACCAACCGGTCCTGTGCATCATTTGGACTTTGACAGTTGTGTTGTGATCCACAAAGAAGTCCTCTTCCCTTGTGAATGCTGGATCAAAAGGAGTCTTCCAGTTGCCTAAAGAGAACAAAAAAGACCCATAGACATATTTGAATAAGAGTATCAAACCTGCATGAGGTGAATTAGGTTCACCTTCAAGAAGATGCTGTGGTCTTCTTTCCTGAGGCAAAGAGGTGGTATAATTTAACTAGTAAGATGCTCTGCATTCATTTGCTTATGCTGACCAACACTTGCAAAGCTGGGACCGATTTCTGCACACCCACAGCATAAATACTGGTCAGGCAGTGAAGCAATGCAGCTGCTGTATTGGTGTCAGAAGAAAATGCCCAGGTACCTTCTTTCATCATACATTTTACTTCAACCTTGGTTGAAGATAAAAATACCCATTCTAAATTCTGCACAGCCCTATGGACTTATATGCTATTCAGATAGAGAAAGGGGTAGCCTGTGATCTTACATCAAGAAGAACTATTTAGAATAGTCCGTCCATTTCACTTTTTGTTGTTTTTAAACTCTACAAGGGTAAACTGGAACCACCATTCCTAAAATAATTCCACAGAAGGGAAAAACCATGTAATGAAATGTTACAAACAGTGCACAGTTTCTGTTTCGTACAACCCCCAGTAGTGAAGTAGTTATATAACAGCTAAAGAATGGGGTAGTTTTTCAGTGCATGTGCTTTGTATTGATTAGAAATTATGTTTTTTTTCTGAATTTGAGCAATTCCATCCCTCTTTCACCAAACTTAAAAAGCTTTTACTCTGTCTCAAATAGCATCTTTGGATATTTTCTTTAGTGAAGGAATCATCCCTTTTCCCTGTGAAGGTTACCTCTAAAGAATATGTAGTTTGTGAGAACAAAGATTGTTTCTGGGTCAAGATCCTTGACCAGTTCTGCAATTTTCCCGTGTGTTTTTTTCTTTATATAATCATTGATCTGCTTTTCAGCTTCTTTTGGATCCTGAAACTTGGTGTTTTGGATTTCTGCTTCATAGAATTCCTTAATCTTATCTAAAAATGTCTGCAATGGCTGTATGCCTTCCTTTAAAAACAGGGCCTGCCCAATATCCAGCTTGTAACCCTTCTCTGAATGTGTAAGCAGATGGAGAAGTTCATGAAACCCCTGGTGGATCTCATCTTCCTGAATGTGTGTCAGGTTAAAGCTAAGGCCATTTAAAATCTGTGCATGAGTGTTGGAGCCTGTCCCTAATAACAGAACTGAAAGCAACATAGAAATGCTGCAGGGTGAGAAAACAAGGTTCTTTTCATGTGATCTTGCAGCCAGGATTTTGTAGAGTTCAATTGCAAAATCAGCAACATTGCGCTGGATCTTGAGAGCAGCCTTGAAGTCATGATGATCGTGGGGATGATCAACATCATGGTGGCCTACCGACTACTCCCTTTTGTGGTAGTTCCGGTTCGAGTCCACTTACTAAGACAAGTTCTTGCTGATAATTTGTTCTGAAAAAAAAATTGGATAAAGAAAGAACTTTTATCATAAACTGTGTTTGTAAAATACATTTACTGCTCCAGTCTTGCAGTATTTTGGTTTCTAACTGAAGGTCAGCATAAAAGGATGTTGATCATACATTGTTATGTTTTTTTCATTTCAAGAATGTGGTAATATAAGTTTATGCTGTACTTATTTCAAACCACATCATGTTGTTGTCATTACCATTTTTGGTACATATTTTAGCTAATTATGTGCAACCTATCTGCAGTGCAATATATACCTAGCTACTTGCAGGAGGAATTAAAGGTGAAGACCACCCTATATAAATTTGGTAACATCCAGCATTCAATATATATAAATAATCCATGCTGACTCTGGAAAAACCATATCCTTTCTGTATATTTAGAACCATAAGCACTTCCTGACACACAGATGTATCAGCTTTGATAAATGTCTATGGAGATTCTCAATCATCCAGGTCATGGTTGTTTGAAAGGTGCTTTTCAAAAGGCCACTGGCCTTTCCTTGAAAACCTTTCATTTTTCATCCAAGAAGCTTCTTCACATCAAAATATTTTCAAGGAAAAAAACAACCAAGAAACCTTTGGGGCATCAGTAAGGCGTCTGAGATTCATTCATGATAAGATTAGGAGGCCTGAGTTTGTTGTAATGCTATAGATTGGGCTGAGTTTTTAAAAACCTGTCATTCTTTTTTTTTAAACTTCTGCTGGTAATAAAATGTAAACCTCATGTTTAATTGTTATAAGATTTGCTACCAATAAAATCTGGAATGCTCAGGACCAGAGGACATTGCTGCCAATTTGGGTGACAAATATAATTTTAACAACCTGCTATCATATCTCTGGTTGTTGTTATTTTTTAAAGGAAATACCCCCTTTCTTTTTTTTTTTCATGGGCTTCTTTAAAAGTGCAAGATTATTCAAGGATTTTTTTTTAAAAAAATTAAATCCTAAACAGGGCAATTACAGTTAGAGGAAAGGCACCTTTTAGATCAATGAGAATAAATTCCAGGCATCACTTAGTTAGCAGTGATCAAAACACATGTTCGATTCAAGAGAAATGGCAGTTGGTCACCTGGGCGAAGAAGCCCTGACCTTTTCTGATGAATGCTGCATATGGGCACCCATACTTTGTGAGCACATCTCACAATTTATCAGCTGTTGAATCTACACCTATATTTAGCAGATACAGATTTACAGAGTTGGAAGGGACCTTGTAGGTCATCTAGTCCAACCCCCTACCCAAGTAGGAGATCCTACAAAATTTCTGACTGATGACAGTCCAGTCTCTTCTTGAAAGCATCCAGTGATGATGCTCTCACAACTTCTGAAGGCAAGCTATTCCATTGGTTGATTGTTCTCACAGTCAGAAAATTTCTCCTTGGTTCCAGGTTGAATCTCTCCTTGTTCAGTTCCCATCCATTAGTCCTTGTCTGGAGTATGGGTGCTTTGGAAAATAGCTTGACCCCCTCCTCTCTCTGGCAGCCCCTCAAGTATTGGAAGACTGCTATCATGTCTCCCCTGGTCCTCCTCTTCACTAGACTAACCATGCCCAGTTCCTGCAACTGTTCATTATATGTTTTAACCTCCAGTCCCCTCATCATCCTGGTTCACTTATGTACTTTACAGATGGGTGATGACAGAGAAACCCTGAGCCACTTTCCCACGTAAATAATTTGATAATCTGCATTCTTTCTACATACACCAATTCAGAGCTTAAATTTGCATTACAATGAAAATTGTATTATTATTTTTGTATCAATGGAGAACTAACTCTCTCTCTCTCTCTCTCTCTCTCTCACACACACACACACACACACACTCACTCACACACATACACACACACATTTTTTAAATGGTATTTTCTTCTGAGGTAATGCACAACTGTTTACTCTAGTAAAATGGTATACATCATTAAAATGCTATTTTATAGCATTCTAAACATAAGAATGCATGATTACTCCACTTCTAACATTAGAAGTCTCTTCAACTTTATAAACTTTGTAAAACTACAGGAAAAGACAAATAAGCTTTATAAAGTGACTTTAAACCCACACTTCTACCCCATGAGATTACTCACTGTATCTATGGAGAACTTTCATTCATTCAAATAGGCCTCTTGTCCTTTTTCTTCTGCTATTTATGCACATCATATTGCAGAATGGTGTGGAAATACTCAGTTAAGCATTAACTAAAGGTATGCAGACATATTTATTTTAAGTTTTGCCGAAAGATTGGCAAACAAAAAAATGGCTTATTCAGCAATCGAAATAAATGAAAAGTTCAGGAACCCATTTAATATTGATTGCCTATAGCAGGGGTCTTCAAACTTGACAGCTTTAAGACTTATGGACTTCAACTCCCAAAATTCCTCCTCCAGTCATGTTAGCTCAGGAATTCTGGGAATTGAAGTCCACAAGTCTTAAACTTGCCAAGTTTGAAGACCCTTGGCCAATAGCTATGGCTTTCAAATTTCAAAATTAGGTACATATGCTTTTTCTAATAGCCGTTTAGTTAGGATCAGGGACCATCCTGTCCTGACAGCCTTTTGTAAATCCTTGAAGACTGGCTTTGTTCCTCTTCCTGGGGCCCTGAGAATGTGAAGGGTCCTGTCTCCTGGCTACAATTAATATATGTGATGGCCTTTTCTCAGCAGCCATACATGTTAAATTTTTATTATACTGTAATTGTTTTTAACTGTTTTATGTTTGTTTGTGGCTCAGGATTACTTACTTAAGATGGGCAGGCAAAGAAATTAGACAGAAACTAGATGATAGAAAGATAGAGAGATAGTTAGATAGATAAGTAGATAGATAGTGTACTGTTCTGAGAAGAAAGGTACGCGAGACCGGTGTTCCAACAAACAGCTCTTTCTTCAAACAACTCAGTGACTTGAAACAGAACATTTGCTGAAGCTGCGACAGCCCTTTTTATAGTGGCTGCTCACGGCTTGCGGCCAATGACAGTTCTTTAAGATTTCCCGCCATTAGGTGGGCCAATTGCAATGGTACTTTACTATCCAATCCCATAGCGGCCTGCTCAGCCAATCAGATTTAGGTATTTGGAGT
>BHFT01069441.1:0-15968 GCA_004320025.1 Laticauda laticaudata
GTGAGTACACAACGGATGCATCACGTTTTCCAACGGATGGCAAGCTTTTTTGTCCTTTTTACATCCTCTTTGCATCCATTGGTGCAGTGGGACATAGGCTTTATAGACAGGCCAAGTTTTCGAAGCATGTCTTTGGTGAAGCACACTTCGTCTCTTTGGCCCTACGACAAAGAGAAGGTTGCTCACATTCTTTCCTTTAAGAAAAGGTTACCACTTGAGCATCAAAAGCGTCAAATATCCCCCTTTCTCCCTGCAGGAAAATTGTCCTGCTCTTTAGAAAGTGGCACAGAAACGTGTGCAGATTTCTAAGAGGTTTGTGGGCCATTGTGAGGATGTTGCAATTCTGCAGATATGTGTCAACCCTTGACTGACAGTCAAAAGGCCAAGACAGGCAATGGGGAAGTGCAAAGAGAGGGCAATAACAGAATCCTGGAGCAGCCTCCTTAAAACATCAAATCATGGGGCTGGAAGGGACTTCAGGTCTTCTAGTCCAACCTGCTGCTCAAGACAGGAGATTGTAACATTTTGGTCAAATGGTTGTCCATCCTGTTTTTGAAAACCTCCAGGGATGGAGCATCCACAAGTTGTTCTGACCCAAACCCTTTTCCAAAAAACAAACTTGAACCAAAGGGAAGAGGAACGAAAATTACTAAGAATGCTTAGGGGCCAATTTTCCGACGACGTTTGATTAATTGAAACTATTCGTACTCGGAGCGGATGCTGCCAGCTAACCATAATACAAGTTCTGGTGGCAAGCTGTTCCACTGGTTGACTGTTCTCACTGACATGAAATTTTTCCTTAGTTCTAGGTTGGATCTCTTTTTACTTGACAGACTAGAACACTGGGCCATATCTAACAAAATGAAATTCAATGTAGAGAAAAGTAAAGTCCTACACTCAGGCAAGAAAAACCAAAAATACACATATAGGGTGGGTGAAACCAGGCTCAATAGCAGTAACTGTGAGAGGGATCTTGGAGTCTGAGTGGACAACCAGCTAAATAGCAGCCAGCAGTGTACAGCAGCATCAGTCAAAAAAGCCAATGCAATCCTAAGTTGCATTAACAGAGGGATTCAACCAAGATCAAGAGAGGTACTAATACCCTCTATAAAGCCTTAGTAAGACCACACCTAGAGTACCGCATCCAGTTTTGGTCATCACACTATAAAAAGATATTGAGACTCTAGAAAAAGTACAGAGAAGAGCAACCAGGATGATTAGGGGACTGGAGGCTAAAACATACAACGAACGGTTGCAGGAACTGGGCTTGGCTAGTCTAGTAAAGAGAAGGACCAGGGCAGACATGATAGCAGTCTTCCAATCTTTGAGGAGCTGTCACAGAGAGGAAGGGGGTCGTTTTCTAAAGCGCCTGTAGGCCAGACAAGAAATAATGGATGGAAACTGAACAAGGAAATAAAGAGATCAACCAGGAAATAAGGACAAATTTCCTGACAGTGAGAACAATCAACCCATGGAACAGAAGTTGCCTTCAGAAATTGTGGGAGCTTCATCACTGGCGGCTTTCAAGAAGAGACTGGACTGCCATTTGTCAGAAATGATGTAGGGTCTCCCGCTTGGGCGGGGGGTTGGACTAGATGACCTACAAGGTCTCTTCCAACTCTGATTAGCTGTTAAATCTGTTACTTTTTGTCCTGTTTTCAACTGCTTTGGGGAACAAGTTGACCCCCTCTTCTTTGTGAGAACCCCACAAATACCGGAAGAAAGTTATTGTGTCACTCCTAATCTTTCCCTTTGATAGCCATAGTAAGAGCACTTAGACTTATATACCGCTTCACAGTACTTTACAGCCTTCTCTTAAGTGATTTACAGAGACAACCTGTTGCCCCCAACAATCTGGGTCCTCATTTTACCCACCTCGGAAGGACAGAAGGCAGAGTCAACCTTGAGCCTGGTGAGATTTGAACTGCCAAATTTCAGGCAGCCAGCAGGCAGCAGAATTAGCTTGCAGTACTGCACTCTAACCACTGCGCCACCAGAGGTTCCTTGTTAGTATACTATCTGAATGCATCCACTCAATGTCTTAACTGAAGAGCAATAACCTAGCGCTGACCCAGGGCTTGCTCTGATGTTCTCCCGTGTCTTGATTCCCATGTTCTCCCTTCCGTTCCAGGTTCTACTGGGAGCCACCATGGCTCGTAGGCAGACATACTTAGCTCCCTCCTTAGCCTCTGGAGTCCTCATCATCTTTGTTGCTCTTCTTTGCACACTTTCCAGGGTCTTGGGTGTTTTTTTTTGTACTGTGATGACAGGTGTTTCGCAGCCAAAGATTTTTTCTTAAGCTTACATCCCCACCTTCCTTGTAGCACAACCTAGAAGGACGATCGAAAAGCTCAGCTTAAATTTTCAAATATTTACTTTATTTGCAATTGCTGGAGGAAATTACCGGGATGGAGCGGAGAAGTCTAGCAAGGAAGAGCTAGTAAGTCCAGTCCCCTCAACAGGAACAAAGTGCATAAAAAATCTTTTTTTTAAAAAAAGGGGGAAGGAGAGAATGCAGTCTTGGTGGTAACCCAGGACCCCCAAGGGTGAAAACAAATATGAACCATTTTTTTTCTTCCAGAAGAGACAGAAAGGCCAAACTGAGGCCTTTCTCCAGACAATCTAGGGAGAAACATGCTGTTTGCACCCTTAGACATGAGTACCTTATTCCTCCTTGATAAACCTAAAAACATATGGGTTTTTTTGGAGGGGGTGATGCAATTCTTCTTTCTCTGTAGGGAAGGAATTCCTTGGCAGGCTGACCTCTCCAGAAGCACCGAGAGAGAGAGACCAAATTTAAGGAACCAAGTACATTTTCAGTCCCATTCAGGAGAGAAACAGGAAATTGCTCCTTAAGTCTGTCCACCGGATCTACGTTCGTCCACCAGGTCTACGTTTGAATGTAGATGACCAGATAATCTTGCAGAATCAGTTGAAAAAGTAGATCGATTTATTCACCATCCCTAATTTGAAGTTACCTGAAGGAAAGAAGAGGAGAGATCAGGAAAAAGAAAAGGTATACTGGGTGGGAACCTCTTCATGTAATGACTGCTGCAAAAAACCCGGGTGATCTGCTAAATGACCAGCATGACTTATGATTGTAATTCTGGGCTCAATTACAGTGGTAAGTCGAGAACAACTTGTAGTTTAATTAACAGCAGAAATGGACAATCCACGGTCCATAAAGACCCATGATGGTGAACCTATGGCACACATGCCACAGGTGGCATGCAGAGCCATTTGTGCCAGCACGTGAGCCACAGGCAAACTTACCTCACTGCGTATATGCGTGACTCACAGCTGCTTTTCAGCCTGTTTGAGGCCATTTTCAGCCTCCCAGAGGCTTGAGGAAGGCCTCTGCAGGCTGAAAAATAGGCCTGTTTCATGACTTCCTGCATTTCTGGAAATACCGGAAGTGACTAAATGGGCACATTTTTCAGCCTGCAAAGGCCTTGCTCAAGCCTCTGGGAGGCTGAAAATTAGTTGTGAGGTGCAGTGCAGGTAAGGGGGGCGATTGCACGTGCACATGTGCAGGGGGCATGGGCGCCTGTGCGCGCATTGCCTTCTGGGTGCTGGCACACAAGCGCACGAGCATGAGCACGCACACAATTTTGGGCACAGGAGCCCAAAAAGGCTAGCCACCACTGATATAGACAGTCCTTGACTTACAACACTTAGAGTAGTGATGGTTTGAAGTTACAGGGGCACTGAAAAAGTGACATATGACTATGTTTCACACTTAGGACCGTTGCAACTTCCCCATGGCCATAAGATCAAATTTAGATGCTTGGCAAGTGCTCATTAACAGTGGCAGTGTCCTGGGGGTCACGTGATCTCCTTTTGCAACCTTCTGACAAGCAAAGAAAATGGGGAAGCCAGATTCACTTAACAACCAGGTTGCTAACTTAAAAACTATAGTGATTCACTTAACAATGGTGGCAAGAAAGGTCATAAAACGGGGCAAAACTCTTGCTTAGCAATACAATTTTTGGGCTCAAGGACTACCTGTAAGATAAATTTTTATTCAGCTTTCAAAAGCTTGGGCCTTTTTAATAGAACTTCTTCGCCTGAAAAAGCACTACCTAATTCTAGATTTTTTCTTCTTTTTCTGCTTAATACAAAGACATCCTAAGATGAACACTGAGAGGAGGTTCATTTAAACTTCAACGTCTGGAGTGGAGAAAGCCACTTGAAAGAGTCCCAGTTTTGAGTCCAACAGGGACAAAACAACAGCAATGAAAGTGACAGATTGTGGCTGGGAGCCAAGGATGCTCTCTGCAGGTGGGTATATGTCTGCCAAAAGTGGTACCCCTGGAACCCCACAGGATATGCTTGGGAGGGCACCAAGACTGCCTTTCCAGCAACAAGGCCCCTGTGGATTGCTTTAATGACACAGAGTGGGCTGGGGGGAGATGGTTCTCGGAATACCCCGAGCATCAGCTTCTCTGTCAAAAGCAGACTTGGCAGGGAATGCAAACCAGAGCAGCATGGCGTGGCCGGTTGGTAAAACCAGTAAATCATACGGCATCAGGGCCCAATTGATGCCCAGGTGAACTGAGATGCTTTTTTTGGAGATCAACTTCAATGCAAGCTAAGGGGGTTGTATAATGTTTGGGGCACTGTTTCTCCTTCAAAAGGAGAAATATTGGGATAAGTATTTTATTTTGATCCTGAAGTCTCTTAAAATAAACATGAAAAAGGAGCCAGAATTATTTTTCTTAAGTTTGATGGGCAAAGAGCTTGAAAGAAAATTTGGAGCTGTTATATATGAGAGTCAGTTGGGCCTAGTGGTTAGGGTGATGGCCTAGAAACCAGGAGACAGTGAGTTCTAGTCCTGCCTTAGGCATGAAACCCAGCTGGGTGAGACTGAGCCAATCATCACAAAACTGGGAGTTCTAGCCCCACCTTAGGCATGAAAGCTGGCTAGGTGAGGTTGGGCAAATCACTGGGGGACAGTGAGTTCTAGTGCCACCTTAGGCATGAAAGCTGTGGCTGGGTGACTTTGGTCAAATCACCAGGAGACAGTAAATTCTAGTGCCACCTTAAGGCATGAAAGTTGGCTGGGTGATTTTGGGCCAATCACCAGGAGACTGGGAGTAATAGTCCCACCTTAAGGCATAAAAACTAGCTGGGCAACTTTGGGTCCATCACCAGGAGACTGGGAGTGCTAGTTCTACCATAGGCATGAAAGCTGGCTGAGTGACTGGGCTCACGGGGTTGTTGAACAGAAATGAAGAGGAGGAAGGAATATTAGGTATGTTCCTTGACGAGTTACTTGTACAAAACAATAAAGGTGTTACACACCCACACAGTATATAAAGAATAGAATAGAATAGAATAGAATAGAATAGAATAGAATAGAATAGAATAGAACAGAACAGAAAAGTAAAATGCAGCAGGGTGAAGTATGTGGATGAGCTGGCTGCTGAGAAAATTTGCAGGCTCTTGTTCCACCTCCCCCATCCAAATTTCTCATCTGAGCCTTTTCCCAGCCTCAGCCTGGAAGAATTGCAACCTTGACACAGGTGTGGGAGCAGCAGACTGCAGGAGCCACATGTCTCCTGGAAGCTCTGCAGCCACCAGCAAACCAGAGAAAGCAGCCGAGTAAAAGGAAGCCTCTTTCTCCCCGCTTCAACAGGAGTGAATGGTACAGAGGAAGAAAGAGGCACAGAGATCACAGCAAGGAAAAAGGCAAGTATAAAAGCAGGGCGTGGAAAATTGCAAATATTCCACAGGCTGGGAAAAGGGACAGAGAAGAGAAAAGCAGAGGAAATTCCAGAGAGGAATTAAGACAGAACGGTGTTTGTCAGAAGAAAGCACTGTTATGTAATACAGGTAGTCCTCACCTTAGGACCAAAATTGAGTCCAAAATTTCAGTTGTGAAGAGAGACATTTGTTAAGTGAGTTTTGCCCTGTTTTATGACTTTTCTTGCCACCGTTGTTAAGGACTGCAGTTGATAAATAAATAACCTGGTTGTTAAGTGAATCTGGCTCTCCGACTGATTTGGCTTGTCGGAAGGTCACAGAAGTTGATCCCATGATCCCGGGGCACTGCGACTATCATAAAGATGAACCAGTTGCCAAGTATTTGAAAATTTTGATCACACGGCCATGGGGAATGCTGCAAAAGTCATAACTGAGAAAAACAGTCATAACTCATGTTTTTCAGTACCGTTCTAACCTTGACTGGTCACTAAACTAATTGCTGGAAGTTGAGGGATACCTGTAGTATTGCTGTACAGTGCAGTATTGTAAGTATCTGAATAGTAACAGAGTACACTAAGTATAATTGTTATAGTGACCAGTATACAATGGTTGGAAATTAATTAAGCAGAGAAGTAACCTGAAATTAAGGAGAAACTTCCTAACAGTGAGGACAATTAACCAGTGAAACAGCCTACCAACGGACATTGCAGGTTCTCCATCACTGGAGGTTTTTAAGAGACTAGACCTGTGATGGCAAACCTATGACATGTGTGCCAAAGTGGCACGCAGAGCCCTCTCTGTGGGCACACGCACCGTTGTTCTTCTGGTTTCTGGCAAACACATGCATGCCATCCAGCTGATCTTTGTGGGCACCCGAGCACTGGAAAATGGCCTGAAAAATGCCCCCCAAACACCCTGTTTTTTGGCCTTTTTCATGCCATTTTGGGGCCATTTTCAGGACAGTTTTTGGGCTGTTTTCAGGCCATTTTTGGGTCAAAAATGGCCCCAAACATCCTGAAAACAGCCCCAAAAAGGCCTGAAAAATGTCCCAAAATGACCACAAAAATGGCCAAAAACAGACTGGTTTGGGGGCCATTTTCAAGCCAAAAATAGCCTGAAAATTGCAAAAAACAGCCAAAAATCAGGCATGCACACACTGGCCAATTGGTCTTTAGGTTTCTGGCATTCCGGCATGTGTAAATGCATGTACATGCACACGTGTTCTGGTTTGGGCACTTGGTGTTGGAAAGGTTTGCCATCACTGGACTAGACAGTCAATTATCTGAAATGGATAGGTTCTCCTGCTTGAGCAGGGGGCTGGACTAGAAGACCTCTGAAGTCCCTTCCAGCTCTATTCTTTTCTAAAACAAGTATCAGACCAAATGCCCTGTTTGTGTGTTCAGGCAACTGCTATGAGAACAATGCACTAAATTCAGTCCTAATGCATGGAGGAAGCCAATGGTGCTTGGACCAAGGAATTTAGCAACTGGAGGTAAGCAAATGTTGCATCCCCAGGCTGAATCTTGCTATTGTACAACTGGAGAGGAGCATCATTCGAGTCATGGTTAACATTGGAGAGGGGAGGGGGCTGCTGTAAGAGGGGGAGGCGTCGTGCATGTGAGCACAGCTGGCTGCGGAGTCTGTTTGGAGGCAAGACTATTTTAGGCTTAAGATACAGTTTCTTACGTGTGTTGCACTGCAAAACAATAAGAATAGACTGCCGTCAATTTTCACCAATCTTGGTCACCACAGACTTCCATCACCTGGCTTCTGACACCCCCACCTACTCTCAATTCACCACAAACTCTCCAAATGAACGTTTGCAAAAGACAGCGAAGGTTCACCGCATTCGCTTGAAAGGACGTTAGCCCTGATGTTCCTCTACAGGGAGTGCTCGCCTTACGACCACAACTGAGCACCACATCTTTTGTTGCTAAGCGACGCATTCTTTAAATGAATTTGGACCTCAGCTGAATTTAGACCTTTCTCACCATGGTTGTTAAGTGAATCTCTGCAGTTTTTAAGTCAGTGATATGGCTGTTAAGTGAATCCAGCTTCCGACAAGTTTGTCAGAAGGTCCCAAAAGGGGAATCACTTGACCACCTGGACACTGCAACCGTTGTAAATATGAGCCAGTTGCCAAGCCTCTGAGTTTTGATCATGTGACTGTGAGGGTTGGAAGGGTGAAAAATGGTCATAAGTCACTTTTTCGGTTGCCTCACTTGCAACAGTCATCAAATGAACTGTTGTAAGTCGAGGATTACCATTAGAGGCAGTTCTTAACTTACAGCCATTCGTTTTGTGCAAGTGTCTTCAAACTTGGCAGCTTTTAGACTTGTGGACTTCAACTCCCACAATTCTTCCTCCAGTCATGTTAGCTCAGGAATTCTGGGAGATGAAGTTCACAAGTCTTAAAATGGCTGACATTGAGGACCCCATGCTAGACCAGGGATCTTCAAACTTGGCAGCCCTAAGACTTGTGGACTTCAACTCCCAGAATCCCTTAGCTAACATGACTGGAGGAGGAATTCTGGGAGTTGAAGTCCACAAGTCTTAAAGCTGCCAAGTTTGGAGACCCCTAGTTTAGTGACTATTCAATGAAGTGGTGGGATTCAAATATTTTTACCACCAGTTTGGTGGGTGTGGCTTGGTGAGTGCACTTTGCACGCATGCACACCCTTTGCGTGCGCACAAGCACCAAATGTGCACTTTGCGCAGGCGCAGAGACATTCCAACTCACCTCCTGCAAGCCTGCATGATCCTGGTCGCTTCAGCAGCTGCCGCGTGGCACTCATTTGTGCCGCGCAAAGAAGCTGCGCTTCAAATCAGCGGATAAAGGTGAGTATGGGAGCTCGGGCAGGCAGATGGGTCCAACAGCAGAGCAGTGGAGAGAACAGGTTTGGTCTCTGCTGCTCATCACTGCTACCAGCTCTGCAGAATTGGGCCAAACCGGTAGAATACCCCCACTGGTTCAGTGATACAACAGCACTGGGAAAAGTGACTAAGGCCTTTTATTCACACTTATGACCACTGCAGCATCTCCATGGTCATGTGATCAACATTTGGGCCCTTAGCAACTGGTATCAATTTATGACAGTTGCACTGTCCCTGAGGGGGTCAAGTGATCACCATTTGTGACCTTCCCAGCTGGCTCTTGACAAGCAAAAGTCAGTGGGGGAAGCCAGATTCACTTAATGGCTGCATGATTCACTTAACAAATGCAGCGATTCGCTAAACAACTGAGGCAAAAGCAGTTGTAAAATGAGGCAAAGCTCACTTCACAAACGGCTTGCTTAGCAATGGAGATTTTGGGCTCAAATGTGATCCTAAGAATCAAGAATTACCAACACAAATGGGATCAGAACCAGGCTTGATTAATGGTCTTTATTAATGGAGACTGGTCTACTTTGCAGAGTCAGTTCTCAATTCAATGCGGCATATAAGGAGCTCTCAGTTTTCAGGGGAAAAACCACAAGTAGTTTCTTTCTTTCTTTTTGCATTTCTTTCTTTCTTTCTTTCTTTCTTTCTTTCTTTCTTTCTTTCTTTCTTTCTTTCTTTTCTTTCTTTCTTTCCTTCTTTCTTTCTTTTCCTTCCTTCCTTCTTCTTCCTCCTCCCCCCACCATAAATTTCCCACTCTTCTATCATTAATGATGTTACCTAGGTAATGGGTAATGAAACGTCTGCAAGGAAACAACCAAACTCGGAGAAGACCAAGGATCCCTCTTTTCAACCCTGAGCTACAAATATTGCCTTTGACTGGTAAAGTTTTCCTCTTTAAAACAATTAAGCAGGGGCATCCATCAAGGATTTGCACAGCCTTCCCTTAGAATCTCCTAAATCTATCTTCTTCTATTGTACAAAAATGGCTGTGTGTGTGTATGTTCCAGCATAACTCGGGAATACGTCGAGCAATTTCAACCTAACGCGGTAGACAGATGACTTACCCTCTGGAAAAAAATACAGCAGGGGTAACCTCAGGTGTGTGTGCGCCTTAAAATGGCTTCTACTGTACAGCACAGTGGAATTGCCATGGTAACAGCTTCACAGTACTCCACAAGGGGGCTCCCTCTGACTTGCGACGCTGCACAAGAGAGCTACTACATCTAGAGCTTCATAGACAGTTCAACAGTGTGAGTCCTTACTACAGGTTTTTCCTGTCTTTATGTAGGATTGGGATAAATGAATACCTGGGCAATGCCAGGTAACCAGCTAGTACTTAATACAAATCAAGGGGCTTTTGAGTCTTACCTTTCTTGGGAATTTTAGGCAGTAAATCTTTCAGCTCCTGGATCCTGGCCTGGATAGCTTTCTTCTTCTTTATATCAGTTTCAGATATTCTTTGAGAGAGAAAGGGAACCAAGTCAGGAACTCAATGCCAGTTTCCCTCAACCTCATGGATAAAATCAGTTCCCATCAAACTAAAAACAAGCAGTTTTAGCCCAATACTTTTAGCAAAATCTTCATCAAACACATTGGGTTGACTGCAGAACAGTATAACAGCCGTAAATGCGGTGGTGTTGCCAAGCAACCGAAATGTAGTTACATGACTGCAAGGGTGAGGAGTGGAGTCCAGTTGTCAGACCCTCATAATTATGTCATAACTCCCTTTTTATAGGTAAGTCGCAGCTTTGAATGGTAGCTAAGAGACCAGCTGTAAGGATTACCCCTAAATACTTATAAAAACTGCAGAGGGCAAACATCATCTTAAAATGGAGTTTTCCCCTCTTCTTTTGCAGGCAAAATGACACTTTTATGGCTGCTGCTCTAAAGACAATATGGAATAAGCTTTCTTTCCTGTTTCCAGTTAAGATTTAATCTGGGGCAAAACTGGAGTAAGATTATACAGGTAGCCCTCAACTTACAACAGTTCACTTAGCGACCGTTCGAAGTTACAACATCGTTCAAAGAAGTGACCTGATGACTATTTTTCACATTTATAACCGCTGCAGCATCCCCGATGGTCACGTGATTTACATTTGGACACCTGGCAACTGAATTCACATTTATGACAGTTGCAGTATCCCTCGCTCACGTAATCCCCTTTGGCGACCTTCTAAATGAGCAAAGTCAAATGGCACGTAAAGGGAAAATAAACACCCCAAAAGGTCCAGAGGACTTACATGGTTCTGGAACAGTATTTTTGCAACATGAATTTTGAAAGATCCTCCAAAATGGGTTCACTGTGTAGTGCTACAAACTGTTCACGGCATATCTAGGATTCAGAGAACAAATAGCTTAAACATCCTTCCTGAAACATGTAGAAAACCCTCACAGAGTACAGGCTGCCCTCAAGTGTCAGGATTCCAGCAGTTACCCCCATTTAAATAATGAGTCTCGAGCTAAACGTCCAAAACTTCAAAAGGATTAATTGGGAGTTAACATGTCCGGCACTGCCTGGGTGGAGCCGACTCTGAGACACATCATTTATTGTTACCCTTGACCCTGGTTTTCCCTCCCCCCCCAGGTGTATCATAATTCATACTCTCCAATGGGACACATCCATAGCCCAGAGTCATCAATCATGTTCTCCAGTTAGAATTTTGCAGGGCAGAAACTTCAGTCACCTAGTTACTATCTTTGAAAACATTTATGGAATGCAGCTTCGATTTTGCAAGCTGCTGCACTGCTCCCCTCCTCTCTTTCTGTTGATAACTCTAAAAAGACCATAGAAATATTTTATGAGTTGACATTCGACTTACGACAGTTCATTTTGTGATTCTTCCAAGTTACGAATGGCACTGAAAAAAGTAACTTACAACCACCTCTTGCACTTGCGACCACCAGAGCAGCCCTGTGATCATGTGATCCAAATTTGGGCAGCCTTCATTTATTTAGAATGGTTGAAACACCCTTTATAAAGAACTGCTTTGTAAAACCCTAATAAAACTGCACCTGGAACACAGATAATCCCTGGGTTACGAGCGTTCCTTTAGCGAACATTCAAAATTACGTGATAAGTGCCCCCTAGCATTTGCGAACAAGGCCCGAAATTACAAATCTTGCAGGACCACAGCAATTGTTCGCTCCTACTAACAACTGCATAGGCTCGGCAACATTTGTCCTGCACACTGCCGGCTGAAATGCAGCTTCCGAGGGGTGGATCTGCTCCTCAGAAGCTCCATTCGGGCATCCAGAGGCCTTGCCTGGTACACTGCCGGCCAAAATGGAGCTTCTGTGGGGTAGATGTGTGGTCGTACTTCAAGCACTACCTATTTATAGGTTCATTGTACGCTAACACCTTCTACAAAAATCTGAACTACTAACAGTCAAAGGAAATTGGTGGTAGGTAAGAATTCACACTGGGCTGGACTTAGAACTCTTTATGGGTGCAAAGAGACTCAAGACTGATGACGTGTTGACCCCTCCCTCGGGCTCAGCCTGATCATCTCCTACAGGCAGTTTGGTATAATGGTTTAAGGCTCCAAACTAGACACCAATGACACTGAGTTTACTTTGGGATCTTTAGAGATTTTGGTCCAATCCCTCTAGGAAGAAGGTGGTGAGAGAAAACACACTTCTGAAAACCTTGCCAAGAAAAGTGCAATGGCTTGTTCAGGCAGACACCAGGAATCAAAACTGACTCAATGACAGGCAGAACCAACCAGCATCACTTGTGAATAGTCTGAAGCATAAGCTTCACTGTTAAGTCACCTACTGTGTGTTACAAGAATCTTGCCAGACTGACTGTATTCTCTTGGGAACGGTCAGATCCGGCTTCATGGCTTCACGGGGCTGTGACTACTTTCTGCAACACAAGACAGGCCGAAGTTCCCAAGCCTAAGGATGAAACAGGCGCATATCTTGGCTCTGCATGGCCCTTGCATGGGGGGCACAGAAGACCATGCAACCATGGGAGCCCCTCCTCCCTGCTTGTAATTACCAAGTTAAATGGCCATCTTGGGATTACCTTTGGAAGTTTATATTGTTGTATAAATTTATTTATTTTTAAAATCCTAACTTAATTCTAATTTAATTTTATACATTGTTTTATTTATCGATGACATCATATTTGTACACTGCTTAAAACCAGTCTTTGAGGGAGGTGGGCTGTTTAGAAATATGAAAAAATATATATAAATAAACAAATAAATACAGTGGTATCTCAGTACTCATCCTTAATTGATTGCAGGAGATTCAATGAGTAGCAAAAACAATGAGCACCAAACACATTTTTCCCATAAGGAATAATGTAGTGAATTATGTCTAGCTCAGGGGTGTCAAACTCAAGGCCTGCAGGCCGAATCTGGCCCACATGGTGCTTAGACCTGGCCCGTGGGACCGCTCTGTAAACAATGAAGGACCGGCCCACGATGCCTCTGCCAGTGAAAACGGAGCTTGGGAGGGCCACACAGGGCCCCTCCAGGCTCTGATTTCGTTGGCAAAGAGCTGCAGGAGGCCGTCCCCGAGGTCAAGACGTCAAACACAACTCTGATGCAGCTCTCAATCGAGTTTGACACCCCTGGTCTAGCTGATGTGTTGAGTACCAAACGATGAGTACCGGGATAAAATGTTCCCATCAAAATGTATTGAGTACCAAATTTGTTGAGTTCCAAAGCAATTGAGTATCAAGGTACCACTGTAAATAAATAAGCAAGCTGTTCTGACCAAAGCTTCCCGAGACCGTAATTAAGCACGTGCTCCTAGTTAAAACAACTCTTGTTTTATTTCAACATTGGGAATTATACGCATTCCCAGATGGTAATGAGTCCCAAACCATCCCTCGAGATGCACCCACCTTTCTCTTGAATTGCTGCCAACAAATGTGCCAAATGAACTATAAAAAACCAACTGAAATACAAAGTCCACAGAGCTCCAAGGTTTAATCCGAACAGAATGAATGACTTTGCTTCCTGCAAAGGTTTCATCACCTTTGCCTGTTCTTTATCCCTTATGAGGGACAATCACCTCCAAGCCTTATTCCTGAATTGCCACTGCATTTATTTGTTTTTTTATTTATGTATTTTTTTTGTCTCAGCTGCTCTCACCTTTTAGCAGCTCTGCACACATGCACACTGGGAACAGGCTCCCCTTGCTCCTCTGCCCTGCTGCTGCCAGATTCTGGAGGCTCCGGATTCATCACCCCACTCCCAGATAGTCCTGGCCCCATCTCTGCATCAGATGCAGGACCCTCGTCCGAGTCCTCTCCGGACTCCCAGACTGGTCCCTGTTCTTCCCCACTGACTGATTCCGCTGCCAGAATCTGCGCACGCTGCCGGTGAATCACAACACAAGCAAGCATGGCGGCTAGGGAATTCTGGGAGTTGAAGTCCACCATCTTGGAGTCGCCATGTTTGAAAAGCAACATCTCAGACCAAGACAGGATAAAGCAAGAGTTGTTTGGGTGGCATTATTCTTACCTTATTCATTATGTCCACCGTGGCTGCATGTGTCCAGAAACAGTCATGCACAGAGACAAAGGTTAGCCCAGCCCTGAAAAAGAAGAGAAGCAGATGAGTTTCACCCTATAAGGCAAAACTACAAAATTTAGAAAACAATTTTTAAGAGGGAAATATTTGCTGTAAAGACAGTATTCAGAAGCAACGTCAGTGTTAATCTGATGTAGTTACCGGTCAGCTACAATGGGATGAGAAGCCAACTTAATGTTGTTTTGACTAATTGTATTTAGTATTGTTAGGAATATGAGTCACCTAACAGGTATTTGGGTTAGAAATATATAAACCAGGATAAACATTTTAGTACTATCTCTTTAAGGGAATGCAAAAGCATGCAATTAGGTGTGGTTTTTTAAACGGCCATAAGATGGAGCCAGAAATCTGGATTGTTTAGTCTTAGTCTGAGTCTCAGAAGAGAGTGTATCATTATTTCCTTCTGTTGGAAAGTATTGCTGTTGCTCCATTTTTCCTAATTGACTGATATTACTGGATTTAATGTAAGTCTGATACTGAACTGTTTTTGACATTGGACTTTGTTACTGGAATATCCCTGGATTGAAAAACTGACTGATTAACCTGTGAATGACTTTTGGACTGCCTATTTTGGACTTTGCTGAAACCTTTCTGGAAGTAAAAACCTTCATTAACTGTACAGTGTATCTGTGTACTGTGTGTGTATTATTCCAACACTACTCTCTATATGTCTCCCTGTATGCGCTCCTTCTCCTAATGGGGAATTACCTCAACAAGTATCTTTAAATGTTTTCTTGTCCTTCTTTCTTTTCATAAGAGGGGTGGAATTTATTTTACATATTGATAAACATGGTGATATCAATATGAATGTCCCTGATTATGGTGTTGAAAGTGATTTACAATTATTTCTCAAGGTGATAGGATCATTTTTGTTTGATGTAGTTTATTATCTGATCAATGAAATAATGGACTCTAAATTATATGAGACCTACAAAGTGCTTATTGATATTTAATTTTCCAGCTAATATAGATCGTCCTCGATTTACAACAGTTGGTTTAGTGACCATTTAAAGAACAACAGCACTGAAAAAAAGTAACTTTATGATGGTTTTTCACACTTATCACCACTGCAGCATCCCCATGGTCACATGATCAACATTCGGTTGCTTGGCTACTGATTCACATTTATGACAGTTGCAGTGTCCCCAAGACATGTGATCCCCTTTTGCAACCTTCTGACAAGAAAAGTCATCTTCCCCGTTCACTTAACAACCGAGTTACTAACTTTTCAACTGCAGTGATTTCACTTAACAACTGTGGCAAGAAAGGTCATAATATGAGACAAAATTCATTTCAGTGTTTAACAACAGAAATTTTGGGCTCCATTGCAGTTGTAATTGAGGAACCTAAGTTTTATGAGACTTATAAAGTACTTATTGATATTTCATTTTCCAGCTTATACCATGACTATGATGACTTACAATCATTCATTTAGTGATCCTTTGAAGTTACAATGGCACTGAAAAAAGTGACTTACAAGTGGGACACACTTATGACCCTTACAGCACCCTCAGAGTCACATGATCAAAATTTGGGTGCTTGGCAACCAGCCTGTATTTATGATGGTTGCATCATCCCAGAGTCACATGGTCAGCATTTGCTGTCTTATGCAAAGTAAACGGAGGAAACTGGGTGTATTTAACAATCGCCTGATTCTCCTAACAATGAAGTGATTCTCTTAACAACCATGGAAAAAGAGTCATAAAAACTGAGTGGAAATCACTTTACAACCATCTGGGATATTCTGGTCTCAACAGGGTTCGCAGGTTGAGGGCAGGGGTAGGATTCTACCTATTTGCTAGAACCGGTTGTTAACATTCTAAGCAGTTTGGAGCA
>BHFT01069442.1:0-20130 GCA_004320025.1 Laticauda laticaudata
TGTTTCGATTGAGATTAATGAAAGAGGCTAGAATTAATGTGTTTGTTTCTCTCCTTACTGAAAATTTGGAATGGAAGAGGTAACAATAGAATTAAGTATGCATATATGATTGGATAATTGCTGTCATATTTGTATGTAAAGGTGATGACCCGGAAATATGTTGTCCAACTACAAAGAGATTTTTGTTTTTAATGTGAAAAACTGAATAAAATTTGTTTAAAAGAAAAAAGAAAAAACAGTTGCTACCAATCTGCCTTCCATGGAGGACCTGTATACCACAAAAGTCAAAAAGAGCTGTGAAAATATTTACAGACCCCTCACATCCTGGACATAAACTGTTTCAAATAATTCCTTCAACGCTGTCCAACTATTTACAAAGTTTGCACTGCTATTACTATCAATCTTCTCATCACTCCTTATCACCCATCCCCTCCCACTTGTGACTGTATGACTGTAACTTTGTCACTTGTATCCTTATGATTTATATTGACTGTTTCCTAGTATGATCTGATTGCTTATTGTATCCTATGACTGTCATTAAGTGTTGTACCTTATGATTCTTGACGAATGCACCTTTTATGTTTTTTTATGAGAGCATTTGCACCAAGACAAATTCCTTGTGTGTCCAACCACACTGGGCCAATAAAGAATTCTATTCTATTCTATTCTATTCTATTCTATTCTATTCTATTCTATTCCTTGTAGCATTAGCAGTTATTTTCTAATTTTAAAAAATTCCCCCTTTATTTTCCTTTTGCAGATCGGTTTCATAAAACCTCACTCTATCCTGATCCAGATTCTTCAGGAGGCTTTGGAGACAACGCTCACCTTCGACTCCTTCATCCTCCCCATGCAGTGCCCGCCTGTACCCTGGGTCTCTTCCCACTTTGGGGCCTACACTCTTTCCCCTGTCAAGCTGATGCGATGCCAAGACGGGATGGTCCAGCATGAGCTGCTTTTGGACGAGTGCCCTCACGACCACCTCTGCTTGATCCTGGACGCGTTGAACTTTCTGGGCAACTGCCCTTGGAAAGTCAACCAGCCCGTGTTGGATGTGATCATCTCCATCTTCAACGATAAAGGCGATGAGAAGTTGGACATCCCTCCACCGCCATCTTGGGAGGCCAAAGAGCTCGCCAAGCAGCTGGCCGAGAGCGCGCCCATGTCCCGGATGGTTCTGAAATGGAAGATGGACCAGTGCCGTAAGAAGAACCGGGAGACCTACAGCCTGCGGATGAACATGCTGTATAAGCTGTCCATCGCCAAGCACATGAAAGATGAGGTTTTTTGGTTCCCCCACAACCTGGATTTCCGTGGGAGAACCTACCCGTGTCCCCCTCACTTCAACCACCTGGGAGGCGACTTCACCCGGGGGATTCTCCTCTTTGCGGAGGGGAAGCCGCTTGGACCCAAAGGCCTGGATTGGCTGAAGATCCACCTGGTCAACCTGACAGGGCTGAGGAAGAAGAACTCTCTGAAGGAGAGGTTGGCCTACGCCAATCAGATCATGCCCGACATCTTGGATTCGGCAGACCATCCGTTAACGGTATACATTCGGTGGAGGTGCCGTGTTTTCGGGGGAAGCGTTGCCCTGTCAGGCACTTTGTGAGTTGCAGGGAATGGGTAGCTGGTGGGAGGGCTGGGAGCAATTAATCCATGGAATGACTTGCCTCTAGAAGTTGTGTGTGAACCCGTTTAGAGGAAGGTCACTAGTTATTGGGGGAAATATCAGTGATGAAGTTAGGTAAGCAGAAGTGGGATTATGACATTTCTTGTTCTTGGACATAGTTTGTGGATCCTGCCTTCTCTCCTACTTGCTACATCTTCTTTCTTTTCCTCTTTCACCTCCTGTTCCCTTCCCTCTTCTCTTCCCTCTTCCCTCCTTATTCTCCTACCCTTCTTCTCTTCTGATCTCTCCTTTATCCCTTCCTCCTTTACTTGCTTCCTTCCTCTTCTACTTCTCCTTTTTTCTGTCTCACCTCTTTTTTTGCTTTTGTTCCCTTCCTGCCTTTCTCCCCTACTCCTTCCTTCTCTCCTACTTGCTACCTCTTCTTCCTTCCTTTCCTCTTTTACCTCTTCCCTTCACTTCCTTTCCCTCTTCCCTCCTTATTCTCCTACCCTTCTCTTCTGATCTCTCCTTCATCCTTTCCTTCCTTGCTTCCTTTTCTATAATCCCTTCCTTTCTCTTTCACCTCTTCATTCCTCCCTCCCTCCCTCTACAGAGCTGGCACTAGAATGCTTGCAATTTTTTTTTACTGAAAAATGGTAGGTGGCAGCATTGCTATTTTTAACAAAGGCAACAGGGCTTTGTATAGTTGTAAAAATAAGCTTTGTTCACCACTCACAATCATAGAACTGACTTTTCATGCTTAATGGTTTTCAAATCCAGTTTGCATCAAAGTAATATTATACAATAAATTATTCATTTGGCCTTATTTTACATATTTTTTTTTAATTTTACTGTTTTATAACCTTTGTAATGGGGGGGGGGAAATTGAAGGGATTTGGGAAGTGTTTCAGAAGGAGCCCTCCCTAGTTGTGGAAAGTATTGGCAGTTCTTGACTTAGATCAAAATTGAACCAAATTTCTGTTGCTAAGTGAGTCAGTTGTTAAGTGAGTTTTGTCCCACTTTATAACTTTTCTTGCCATAGTTGTTAAGTGAATCACTTCAGATATTTAGTAACACAGTTGTTAAGTGATTCTGGCTTCCCCATTGACTTTGCTCATCAGTTGGATGATTGCTAAGATGGATGACGTGACTCCGGGACACTGAAACCGTCATAAATACAAATCAGTTGGCAAGTCTCTGAATTTTGACCACATGACTATGGGCATGCTGCAGTGGTCATAAGTGTGAAAAACAGTCATAAATCAGTTTTTTCAGTGCCATTGTAACCTTGGTCAGTAAACAAACTATTGTAAGTCGAGGACTACCCGTTGTAACCCTGTCTATATCACTTAGGAACAGCAGTTCTGAGTGTCGTGATTGCATTCATTAAGCCACAGCTTGTTTCTCCTCAGGCTAAGTGAACCACAGTGGCAGAGAGCAAATAATTTTATAATTATAAATTGGTTCATTTACCAGGCTCTCTCAGAGCTGAACCCCTCTCTATCCCCCTGGCCTATTATCACCATTTTTAAAGAGAAGCTACACCATTAACGTTATACAAATAGTCCTCGACTTACAACGGTTTGTTTACCAACCATTTGAATTACAATGGCACTGAAAAAAGTGACATGACCACTTTGCACAGTTGTGGCCCCTCACAGTCACGTGATCAAAGCTCAGCCGCTTGGCAAGTGGCTCATATTTCTGACGGTTGTGCCAGGGTTGCAAGTAATAGACCCAGAGCAAGCAGGTAGATTCCTCAAAGAACAGCTTTATATTGGCACAGATCTGGTGAAAACCTAATTAAAAGTAAAAGTTTGTCATTTTCTCAAAACAATCTGTCACATGGTCCAATCACGGTGTTCTCTGGTTTCCGGGTGACCTCACTCCTCCTTCCTCTGCCCAGGTGTGAGAATGTCCTTGGTTCCCAAGAGGAAGCATTTTGTTTTGGCTACAGAACCCCAGCTAACTCAAATCCCCCCTTCTCTATCCTTCAGCTCCAGTGTGGCAACACTAAACCTTCCAAGATGGTTTCTGTCAGGTCCGCTACAGGGGTGACAGGTTGCCTTGTCCTGGGGTCATGTGATCCCCTTTTGCGCCCTTCTGATGAGCAAAGTCAGTGGGAAAACCGGATTCACTTAACAACTGGGTTTACTAATCTAATAACTGCAGTGATTCACTTAACAAACGTGGCAAGGGAAGGTATCAAATGGGACAAAACTCACTTAAGAAATGTCTCACTTACTAATGTAAATTCTGGGCTCAGTTGTGGTCATAAGTCAAGGACTATCTGCAGAGCAGTGTTCCTCAACTTTTACAGCTTGAAGCTGTGTGGAGTTCAATTCCCAGAATTCTCTGGCCAGGATGCTTTAAGATATGTAGAGTTCACATCCTGGCTGAGGAATTCTGGGAGTTGAAGTCCATACAACTTCAAGCTGCCAAGGTTGAGAAATCCTGATACAGGTATCTTTCAGTGGCCATTTGAAGTTACAATAGCACTGAAAAAGTGACTTATCACCAATTTTCACACTTAACGACTATTGCACGGTCACATGATCAAAATTCAGGCTCTTGGCAACTGGCATGTACTTATGACGGTTGCACTGTCTTGAGGTCATGTGATCACCATTTGTAACTCTCCCAGCCGACTTCCAACAAGCTAAGTCAAGGGGGGGGGGCTGATTTGCTTAACAACCACATGGTTAACTTAACTGCAGCGATTCCCTGAACAACTGTGGCCAAAAAAAGGTCGTAAATGGGGTGTATCTCCCTTGACACCTGCTTTGCTTAGCAACAGAAATTTTGGGCTCCATTGTTCTGCTGGTAGTACATCAAGGATTAACTACAGTATTATTGATTTTCTTTTTAAAGTGTAAACTGCCCATTGGTCTTTCAGGAGTCTGTCAACCGATGATGATGATGAAGAAGAAGATGGCGATGCCCTCTTGCTTTCCCATTCCCATTTTCCATCTTCTCCTTCCTTGGAAGTCTTATGGCTACTGTAGTACCAAACCTGCCGATTCTTCCCTGTAGTCATCTTTCAAATTTGTTTTTTCTTTCTTTCTCTGTTGACAGGGCAAGAGGTGGTGGATGGACACTGATAAACCCTGGCAAGTTTTGGCGTGTTCCATGGAGATTGCGAAGGCAGTGCGATCTCCCAATCCTTCTGAATACATCTCCCATTTTCCTGTTCATCAGGTAGAGAGCCTTATAGGATAGAAATATAGGAGTAGAGTAGAGTAGGATAGAATAGGATAGGATAGGGAATAATAGAGTTAGAATAGAATAGGCAGGGAGTAAGGAATAGAGGAGTAAGGAATAGAGTAGGAATAGAATAGAATGGGGACTAAGAAATAAAATAGAATAGTAAAAAGAATAGAATTGAAATAGGAATAGAGGAATAGAATGGAAGGAATAAGAATAGAAGAAAACAGAATAGAAGAAATAATAGAATAAAAATAGAAAAGAAGTAGAATAGAATAGAACAGAACAGAACAGAATAGGATAGAATTCTTTATTGGCCAAGTGTGATTGTACACACAAGGAATTTGTCTTTGGTGCATATGTGCTGAAAGTAAACACTAGTTTCTGGCCCCAAAAATGTAAATTGCTCCCAACATGCAATCACATGACCATGAGGGAGGTGTGCTTGGCTGTCAGAACTTAGAATCCAGGTTGTAAGTAACCATGGGGAGCTCTTTCGTAACTTCAGAGTCACTAAGTGGCAGTTTTCTTAAGTGAAGGACTACTTGAAATCACTTTCCTGCTGCTTCTCTCTCCTTTTTCCTCTTCTTACATCAGTATACAGGTAGTCCTCGATCTTTAATGCTTAGTTTAGTGACCTTTCAAAGTTAAAAAGTGACTTACTTTTTTATCAAACTTTTGTATTGGTTGATCGAAATATAAAATGCAAAGAGAAATTCAAAAAAGTAATAGAAAACCAGGAGGAGGGAAAAGGGGGAAAAAAGGGTATGGTGCAAAGAAGGAAAGGGGAAGAAAAAGGTACCCACTTCCAACTCTCTTTAGCACAGAAGAAGATAATATTACAACCGCAACTTTTTACTTTTACACAACAGAAGGTACAAGCCATTTGTACAACAATGAACCTATGTAATTAGGTTTCATTTTTTGATAAAAATCAAACTTTCATTTTTTTCCCCCATTGCCATTTCCCAAAATCCCAAAACAATTTCAAAATGAAAAAAAAAGTGACTTATGACCATTTTTCACAGTTGTGATCTTTGCAGCATCCCCATGACCACGTGATCAAAATTCAGACCCTTTGGAAACAGGCATATACATATCCCTCTTTTGTGTACTAGGGTGAGCTCACCCACAACGTTGTGTAGACTGGTGGGCAAGGAGACTTATATGCTACCGTGTTTCTCACATTATCAGGCCGGGCCTTATATTTTTTTGACTCCCGAAAACACGGCTAGGCCGTCATTTCGGGGGTGACTTAATTCCCCCCCTTGCATCCTCGGGTGGGCGGGCGGTGACATCTTGGGGTTCGGGAGAACTTTTCCTTCTCCCTTGCGGAGGGTCCGGCAGGGAGGCGCTCGCTGCCTTGGTGAGAGCTCTGCCGCTGGGAAGGAGGGCCCACCTGTCAGCTGCGCCGGGTGCCCCAGGCTAAGCTGACAGGTGGGCCCTCCTTCCTGGCGGCAGGGCCACACCAGAGCCGCGCGGGCTGGGCAGAGCCGGGAAAGCGAGCCGCGGGTGCGTGCATTCCTCCTCCTGCCCCTCGTTCCCAAATCTTGCCTGGGCGAGCAGCGCTTTGCTTGCTGTGCAAAGCCGCGGCTTCCTCATCTCTCAGCAAGCAGAAGGAACTGGCTGCAGCCTCCTCAGCCACAGCGCAGACCTTGCGGGGAGAGAGAGAGGTCCTCTTGGGCGAGTATTGTTGGGAAAACGGTAGATTGGGATGAATATAAATTTGAATAGGGCAATACAGATAGTCCTCGCTTACTGACCATAAAAGGCTGGGAACACCATCAGTAAGGGATATAATCAAAGGCATCAGGTTATGTGACCATGCTGATTTATGACAGCATTTACGGGTGGCATACAAGCTTAATATATATAAATATTATTAGCATAAGAATTATTAATCATCATAAACCATATTTGCAGATTTTGGGGGCCACTTTAGAGCTTCCTGGTTATGTGATTCAAGCTAAGATTTAACATAATTTATGACTCCAGCCATGATGTTTTTGGGAGGGGTTTTTGGGTGGGGAGTCAAGATGCCATTTTGTCCAAAGGCATCTGTTGTTTCCAAATTGCTGGCGTTGGCTAATTCTCTCTGTCACCCGTTTCCTCTCCTCAGGATGGTTCATGCAATGGGCTTCAGCACTACGCTGCGCTTGGGCGCGACGTGCTTGGCGCCCACTCCGTTAATCTCGCCCCGTGTGCAGTTCCTCAGGACGTCTACACTTCAGTGGCTCAGCAGGTGAGGCTGTGGCTGCGTGGGAAAAGCTGCTGGCATAAGCACCTTAGCCCTTCTTTCATCCTAATCCTACTTTAAACTTGCATCCAACCCCTTCTTTCAAGCTAACCCTACATTAAACTTTGCACAGACCCCTTCTTTCGTCCTAACCCTACATTAAATTTCCATCTGACCCCTCCTTTCATCCTAACCCTACATTAAACTTCTGAAGAGCACGACAGCAGCAGTATGTACAGGTATTCCTTTCTGTATCTTGCAGAAAGACTAGAAAGAGGTATGGAACCTCCATGATCAGGAATGGTTTATCTCCAAAATACCAGGCTGTTTTAATATATTGTAATATGTTGTAACAGCAATAGCCTTTGAGTTTTTTGAAGCTTTCTGGAATTAAATACCCATAGCACAAGTGAAACAGGTCTATTTTGGTGGTTCACACATTGCCTCCATTGCCCAACTGTTGACAAATGCTTGAGCAGTGAGTTGGACTAGAAGACCTCGGAGGTCCTATTCAAACAGAGCTCCTGGAATGAGTATATTTTTCTGGAGCCCCTCTAGGATTTCATCTCATTGGTGATACTACCAACGAGCTCAATGATGGCTAACTTTTGGGCTCCTGTGCCAAAAATTGTGTGCGTGCTTGCACACTCACACTCGCGCGCCAGCACCCAGAAGGCAATGTGCGCCCCCCCCCCCCNCAGCACCCAGAAGGCAATGGGCCCCCCCCCCCCCATGCCCCTATGCATGCAATCCCCGCTGCCACTCACAGCCGGTGATTTTCGGCCTCCCAGAGGCTTCTGCAGGCATTGCAGGCTGAAAATTAGCCCTGTTTCATCACTTCTGGTATTTTCGGAAAAACAGGAAATGATGAAACAGGGCTAGTTTTTGGCCTGCAAAGCCTGCAGAAACCTTCCTCAAACCTTTGGGAGGCTGTAAAAAGCCTCAAACCGCCCAAAAATCAGCTGTGAGGCATGTACATGTGTAGTGAGGTAAGTTTGCTTGCAGCTCGCGTGCCGGCACAAATGGCTGTGCGTGTCACCTGTGGCATGTGTGCCATAGATTCACCATCAGGGAACTAGCTGAATAGAACAGTCTTTTATTACCTTTACACGCCTGCTCCCTCACACAACATAGCTAACTAGGAAAGAGCTAACCTCAAACAGTCTTAAGGACTGATTTGGATTCTGTAAAGATACGTTATTCTCTCTTGCCTGTTCTACCCATTTGTAAAATAGACCTGTTTTGAAAAAGCCCATTACGACAATGGACAGGACATTATGATTGTACAGGTAGTCCTCAACTTACGACCACAATTGAGCCCAAAATTTCTGTTACAGAGACATTGCTTGAGTGAGTTTTGCCCCATTTTGATGATCTTCCTTGCCATCGTTGTTAAGCGAATCGCTACAGTTGTTAAATTAGTAGCACAGTTGTTAAGTGAATCTGGCTTCCCCACTGACTTTGCTTGCCAGAAGGTGAGTACATAACCCCAGGACACTGTAACCATCATAAGTATGAATCAGTTGTCAAGCTTCTGAATTTTGATCCTGCTGCAGTGGTCCTAAATGTGAAAAATGGTCATAAGTCACTTTTTTTCAATGACATAACTTTGAACGGTCACGAAATGAACTGTTGCAAGTCGAGGACTACCGATATATTGAGAATTACTTGTGCTTATATATATTAAATGGCTCAATACCTGTGCTTTGCTATGGAACTATGTGGTCGGGCTTCGTTTTTGGGGAGGAAAATACAAAGTGGAAATTCTGCCTCTGCCTACCAGTATCCATCGGTATTCATCTGGCTAGCATCCTGTCAGTGTGTGAGAGAGTTGAGGGCTATTTGGAAAGTGAAATAGTACTAGCTGTGTGAGCAAGGAGGAGACAGCAAGGAGCCTGGGTGCAGCTTAGCTCAACTGGTCTATACTAAAGCTGCTTGCTGCTGTGAAACTAAATCTGAAACTGAACTTCCTCTCCTCTGCTTGTATTTTGCATTTGGAACAGATTTCTTTTCAGGTGGGGAGGGGCAGTAGAACTCCTTAGTATCAGAGCGTGTTAATAATAATATAGGAAATACTAATGCTCTGATGATCTCTTTGACAAATCCTTTCTTAGTAAGCACCTAGAAGCCAAGAGGAACGTGCCAAATTTCAAATTTGTAGGCTTTACAGTTCTGGAGATTTTGTGATGATGCATGAATGGTATTTTGCTTTTATATACAGTATATAGATATAAAGGTGTATACGTCTGTCTATCTCTATCTATCTTATCTATCTATCTATCTATCTATCTATCTATCTATCTATCTATCTATCTATCTATCTATCTATCTATCTAATCAATCAATAAGGGACCAGCTGCAACAATTGAAGCCTCTTTTGTGCTTGTGGGGCATTGCTTCGGCCAATGCAAGAATCACGGTCCCTGGTCCTCCGAGCTTGCTTAGAAGCATCGCCCATCTGCTACCATTTTATCCTCCTTGCTTTCCCCAATGCAGGTGGAGATAACTCGGAAGAAAGATGCAAAAAAGGGAATCAAAATTGCTCAAGTCTTGGATGGCTATGTAACTCGGAAGGTGGTGAAGCAGACTGTAATGACGGTTGTGTATGGAGTCACCCAATATGGGGGGCGCCTCCAGATAGAAAAACAGCTCGAGATTGAAGACTTCCCAAAGGTGACTTTTCTTCTCTCCCTCCCTTTCTCCCCCCCCCCACTTAAAACAAATATTAACAAAGCCCAGTATATAAGCATATCATGTGAACACAGCCAATTTATTCCTTTTACTTTCCCAACCATTCTTTTTAAAATTTCCCACTGAAGTTGTGGGCCACTGCTGTAGATTGTCTGGAGAGGGTGTTCTTAAATTGCCTGGTGGATGGGAACTGTGGTCCCTTTATGACTTGTGGACTTTAACTCCCAGAATTCCTGAGCCAGCCCTATCCTTCGATTAGCTAGGCCAAGGTTTTGAGGCTGCTGTGGTGGCACAGTGATTAGAATGCAGAATTGCAGGCTGACTCTGTTCACTGCCAGGAGTTCGATCCTGATTGGATCAAGACTGACTCAGCCTTCCATCATTCCGAGGTTGGTAAAACGAGGACCCAGATTGTTGGAGGCGAGATGCTGACTCTGTAAACAGCTTAGAGAAGGCTCTAAAGCACTGTGAAGCGGGATATAAGTCTACGTGCTGTAGTTATTGCATTGCCTGTCTACAGTTCTTATGGAATCTTTTCCCCTGCTTCTAGGAGGATATTTGGCAGGCTTCAAAGTATCTCGTCCAGCTAGTCTTTCAAAGCCTTTCCAAAATGTTTTCCGGGTCTCGGGAAATTCAGGTAAAACTCATGATTGCAATTTAAAAGAACTTCCTTGCTCTTTTTTTTTTTTTTTCTCTTGTAATGCCATGTTAAAATAATTAATAGTTTAATGTTGGTAGCCCCTAACTTACAACCATTCATTTAGTGATTGCTACTAAGGCACTGGAAAAAAGTAGCTAATGGTTGTTTTACACACTTAAGGCTATTGCAGCATCCCCTTGGTCATGTGATCAAAATTCAGATGCTTGGCAACTGGTAATTGCTTACAATCATTGCAGGGTCCCGGGGTCACATGATCCCGTTTTGCGACCTTCTGACAAGCAAAATCAATTGGGAAGACGGATTCACTTAACAACCTTGTTACTAAACAACTGCAGTGATTCACTTAACAACTGTGGCAAGAAAGATCATAAAATGGGCCAAAACTGACTTAACAACCATCCTGCTTAGCAGATGAAATTTTGAACTCAATTTGTGATTGAGAGTCGAGGACTATCTGTATTTAATAAATCAAAATCTATTGGTTTTGCAGAAAACTACTAGCAAGAGGGGAACAAATTTTGGGGGATCATGGGTTGCATTTATTGTGGGGCCCCAGTAGTGAGATAACAATAAGAGTAGTCAGAATTTATGCTTTGTGGGGGATAGACAGTTGGGTAGAGTTGTTTATTTATTGTTATGTGATTTTTAATCCTGCCTTTATTATTGTTTCTAAATAATTCATGGAGAAGAACCTATCTGATACTTCTTCCTCCTCCCATTTCCCCCACAACAATCCTGTAAGGTAGATTAGGCTGGCTCAAAATCACCCTGCCGGCTTTCATATCCAACGCAGGGCTAGAACTGACCATCCCTTGGTGATTAGACCAAAGTCACCAAGCCTGCTCTCATTCCTAAGGCAGAACTAGAACTCACCAGCTCCTGGTGATTGGCCCAAAGTCACCTAGCCAGCTTTCAGGCCTAAGGCAGGCCTAATCTCCCATTTTCTTGAGCCGTGGTGGTGCAGTGTTTCAAATGCAGTACTTCAGGGCTACTTCTGCTGATTTCAGGCTGCCAGCAGTTTGGCAGTTCAATTCTCACCCACTCAAGGTTGACTCAACCTTCTGAGGTGGGTAAAATGAGGACCCGGATTGTTGGGGGCCAATATGCTGATTTTGTAAACCCTCTTAGAGAAGGCCCTAAATCACTGTAAAGGAGGATATAAGTCTTAAGTGTTGTTGCTCTTCTAGCCAGGTGCCTTAACTGCTGGACCAAACTGGCTCTTAATATGTTATAATAACTTATGTATTGGGAGTTCAGTTCTCAGACTTCTTAACTCATGTAACTTAACAGCGTGGCCAGAGGGGAAATTCAAAGCTATAGGCATCTCTGAAGAGGCAGAGGCCACGTTGTGGGAGACCTTCCTCTCACCCTCCCGAAATTCCAAATATGGTTCCTTCCCTAAGCTTCCCCCACCCCTTTCTTCAAACCATCCCACCAGGCTCAAGGTTGACTCAGCCTTCCATCCTTCCGAGGTCGGTAAAATGGGGACCCAGATTGGAGGCAAATCACTTAGAGGGGGCTGTAAAGCACTATGAAGTGGTATATAAGTCTAAGTGCTTTTGCTGTTACTTTATATGTGTTTGCATATGTGTGTGTCTGTGTAATGTGTGTATGTGTGTATGTATGTATACGTGTGTGCATATGGAATAGCTTCTCCTTCTTGAGCAGGGGGTTGGACTAGAAGACCTCCAAGACCTCCCTTCCAGTTTCTACTCCATTCCATTCCATCTGGTTCACCATCCCTTTTGGTCTTGCAGAACTGGCTGACCGAAAGCGCCTGGCTGATTTCCAAGACGGGCCAGACAGTGGAGTGGGTGACCCCGCTAGGGCTGCCCATCATTCAGCCTTACCATAACAAGAAATCCATGTTGGTAAGTCCCTCAAGGATCGTTCGTTTCTGTCACTCAAAGCTCAGAATCAATGTGTTCTATTCTCTTCCTCCTCCTCATCTATCTCACTTCTCTTCCTCTCTCTCTGCTCATTCCTTCTTTTTCCTGTTCCTTCCCTCCCTTCCGCCTCCTCTTGCATGCCACTTTTCTTCTTCCCCTCCTCCCCTCCTTTTCCTTCTCCCACCCATCCTTCTTCTCCTTCTCCTCTATCTTACTTTCCTTCCTCTTCCTCTGCTCCTCCTCCACCCTTCTTTTTCCTTCTGCTCTCTTATCCTCCTCCATCCCACTTCTCTGCCTCTTCTTCCCTTCCTCCTCTTTCTCCGTCATTTTTCCTCCTCTTCCATCTCACTTTTCCCCTCTTTTTTCCTCCTCTACCGCTCCTTTTGCTTCTCCTCCTTCTCCTCCTCCCAACACAGGCAGGGAACAGAAAGCTGAGGCCAGAGGAAATGTGGGTGCTGGGGTTTTCTGGGGTGCGGGGGAGCCTTACAGTCAAGAGCACCTCCTCAGTCGCCTCCAACCAAGGGAGGAGGGGGAAAGAGTGGTGGCATGACTCAGCATTTTGCAGTGCTGGAAGATATGAGTCAGCCATTCATTCAGGGGAGAGGATGACTCAGCAGACAGGACAACCAAGGGGGATTTTGCCAGGAGAAGCAAACAGCTGCTGAAGCTTCGGGAAGAAAGAGTGGAATTTTGTCTTGCCACATGGGCTTTTATTTTTTCATGTATTTATTTTGTTTTGTTTTCTTGTCCACCCTTTCAAATGCACAAGCCCATACACATTGCATAAAGCTCAGCCTCTTCCTACCTATTTCTAAAAAGAAATAGTGGTTTGGGTTTTTGTTTTTTTTTTTAGAAATCAGAGCTGATTAAACAGAGGGCCACTGATTTTATTTAAGTGCTTTCATGTGGTGATCTGCTTAAGAACCATCACACGACCAAAATTTTATGTACAATTACAGCAGTAAGTCAAGGTTTAACTGTGTAGGGGTGCATCTCATTAGTTGGCAGGAAGTGAACTCGGATTAGGGTAATTACAGATAAATAATTTGAAAATCACAACACTTTGAGGCTGCATTAACAAAGGGAGAGAATCAAGATTCAATGAAGTATTAGAACCACTTTATAAGGCCTTGGTAAGGCCACACTTGGAATATTTGCATCCAGGTTTAGTCACCAAGGTATAAAAAAAGATGTTGAGGCTCTAGAAAAGAGCAACAAAGATGTTTATAGGACTGGAGGCTAAAACATATGAAGAATGGTTGCAGGAACTGGGTATATCTCGTCTGATGAACAGAAGGATCAGGGTGACATAATGGCAGTGTTCCACTATTTCACGAAGAAGTGGGGGGTCAGCCTATTCTCCAAAGCATCTGAAGGCAGGACAAGAAGCAAGGGATGGAACATAATTAAGGAGAAAAGCAAGTTAGAACTAAGGAGAATTTTTTTGACAGTGAGGCCAATTAATAGGTGGAACAACTCGCCTCAAAAAGTTGTGAATGCTCCAATACTGGAGGTTTTAAAGAAGAGTTTGGACAACCATTTGCATGAAATGGTATAGGGTTTCCTGCCTGAGCAGGGGGATGAACTAGAAGACCTCAAGGATCCCTTCCCACTCTGTTATTGTTATAAATAGGAAGGATATAAGGAGGATATAAATCCTTGCATTCCGCAACAGTCAGTTAAAACTGAAGAAGCTTCCTGGATGAGAAGCAAAATGTTTCCAAAGAATTAGGGAGAAAAAAAACCCAACAAAGTTCAGTTACCTTTTGGGAAAAATGACTTTGGGATGCGCTGGCCAACACATTTCAAAATCAGTCTCAAGTGCAAACCTAGCTTGCTTTGAGATCTGAAACAACTGAAGCAGAGCTGCATCATTCCCAAAGTGTTTGAAACACTCCATTTTGAGTTTAAAAAACAAAACAAAACACCACACTTCCAAAACGATAACAATTGACCCATCTTCTTCTCAAAACAAGAGTTTCAAACTGGAGGCAGCTTGGCGTTTTGAAAGCTTTTTGCCAACCCAAAACCTTTCTCCTTCCTGTATGTCCTGTGCAATGGTGCCTTGACCACAGGCAAACATAATTCAGTCTTGGTACTCTCTGAGCTTGGATGGGTTTTTTTGTGGATGTCTCATAACCCAACTAAGTAACATCATCAGTGCTAGAAGGGAGCGGGGTTAGTGCTTTCTCTCTGTCTGTCTATCCCTCTTTAACAGATATACCTGGAAGCACTTGGTTAAGTTTTGGGGAAACCGGATACTGAGCTACATGAGTGTTTGATCTGATGCAATAGAACCTTTAACAGATAATCAGAGTTGGAAGGGACCTTGTAGGTCATCTAGTCCAACCCCGCATACACATACATAAATTTAAGGATAGGTCATTACAAAGACAATTCCTCTGCAATTTTAAGGACATGATACAAAAGGGGATGGGAGGAAGAAGGATGGGAGAGGGGAAAAAAGGAAACTTGAGTGTCCATTCCTCAAAGTGTGGTGTAGAAAATCACTTTTGATCCTTGGGCTGTTCTTTGTGTTGACTTGTAGGAACACTTCGTATAACCAAAATTGCTCTTTTTCTCTCTTCCCATCCAGATAAAAGGTGCCTTGCAGAGCCTCCACTTAAAATCCAACTACAGTATGGGCCAGTGAGTATCTCTCTGAACAAAACACTTTTCTTTCAAGTCCAGAGTGGGAAATCTGTAACCATCCAACTAGAAGCAACAGGTGGAAACTAATCAAGAAGAGAAACAATCTAGAACTAAGGAAGGATTTCCTGAAAGTTTAGAACAATTAATTGTTGGAACAACTTGCCTCCAGAAGTTGTGAATGCTCCAACATTGGAGGTTTTTAAGAAGAGATTGGACAGCCATTTGTCTGGAATGGTATAGGGTTTCTTGCCTGAGCATAGGATTGGACTAGATTTCTCATGTCCCTTCCAACTCTGTTATACTGCTAAGGTCCAGTTCTCCTTAATTCTGGCTGGCACAGTCTAGGAGGAACCTCTGGTTATTTGTACCCTCCTCCAACTTAAAAAAGAAAATGCCATTGAACAGATGTGCTTAATGTTTAGTGAGCTTTTTTCCCCCTTCAGATTAATTCAAGCTCTGATTTTGAACTAGCAAATATACATTTTATTTGTCTATTAGATTTAGAGTGGTGTGATAGCCTAGTGGTCAAAATTGCTCGTCTCCCACTCAGAAGGTGAGCATTTATTGATTTATTTATTAGTTTTGGTTTGCAAATCCAAAGTATTTGTTTATTAGATTGGTTTGTAAGTCCAAAATATTTGTTTATTTTCCTGTTCCTTAACTGTCCATCTCTTGTCAGATTTTTAGCTTTATATGTGAAATCAATTTAGCTTATATGCTCCCCACCTGGTATCAGATGGGGCACCTGAAAAGTTGCCTCACTTTTTTTTAGCAAGATTGATTGATTGATTGACTGATTGGATTTGTTTAGCCACCCATCTGAAACCAGTGAATGATACAAACAATCATGCATCTAATAATTTGGGTGCTTCATGATAAAGCATGTGTGCAGCATGGACTTCAATCCCCAGAATTCCCCAACCAGCATAGAATTCTGGGAGTCGAAGTCCCCAAGTCTTAAAGTGGCCAAGTTTGGAGAGCCCTGGGCTAGATTAACGGGGTGGATTTGATTGAGATGTTGGTCGCTGCTACGGATGGGTCTCGATTAGGGTGGGTAAGATGGGCCTGGAATTCAAAAGCTTTTCTGCTCTGCCTTACCTACAGAAAGCCAAACATAAGAAAGCAGAAAAATGCCTTCCCGCCCAACTTCATCCATTCTCTGGATTCCAGCCACATGATGTTGACAGCTCTGCATTGTCAAATGTAAGAAGGCTGACAATGGGAATTTGAAGGGGGGGGGTTGTCCCCTTTGATGGATACGTGCATTTAAAAAAAAAATTCCTACATACTACAGGTAGTCCTCGACTTATGACCACAGTTGAGCCCAAAATTTCCTTTGCTCAGTGAGACATTAGGAAAGAGAGTTTCACCCCATTTTACAACCTTTCTTGCCACAGTGATTAATCGCTGCCGTTGTTTAATTTAGTAATCCAGTTGTTAAGTGAATCTGGTTTCCCCATTGGCTTTGCTTGTCAGAAGGTCACAAAAGGGGAACATATAAGCCCAGGATTGCAACTGTCGTAACAATGAGTCAGTTAGAGACTTAGACTTAGAATAACTTTATCACTTTGTCGAATAACTTTATCACTTTGTACCTACACTAATCGGCATACATTAAAATGAAATTTCATTGCATATAGCTCTTGAAGGGTCTCCACCTCTCATATACACGAGATAAACATGACAAGATAATAGGTAGGTAGGTAGGTAGATAGATAAATACAAAATTATGTATGTACCACATATATTATATGAGACAAGAGAAACAACACAATCTAGTTCAGATGTATACATGTACATGGCGAGAGAAACAAATCTTGCGAGTTTGCCAGACGGATGGCCTAGGGAACAAAGCTGTTACAGAATCTGGCAGCCCTGCTAGGAAGACTTCAAAACCTCCTCCCAGAGGGGAGCAACAGAAACAGACCGTGAAGTGGGTGTGTGGGGTCTCTAATAATTGTCAGGGCTGCCTCTTCATTTCCTAGGAAAGAAAAATCCTTGGTTCCATAGATTTAGAGAAAAGTACTTTTTCTAGGAACAAACTGAAAGAAGACAATTTCAAGCAAGCTATGAGGCAAAACAGCGCAAAAGGCAACAACTTCAAACACAGCCCAACCCCTTTGTAGCTAGGCAAGTGCATACTAGAGCCAAGGGGCTTGGCCTTGGAGATAACAGCAGTTGCAAAGCTGCAGTGTCAGCTTCTCCCTATTCTATGGCAGTAAGCCACAGGCTGGCTGGCAGCTTGATCTCTAACACACAATGCCTATAAACAGCATCCTGAGTGACAGGAAGTGAGCTTCCTATAATCTTCTTCACTGTCCTCACCACTCTCTGTAGGGACTTTCTATTTGAGGCACTGCAGTCACCAAACCAAACAGTGATGCAGTTTGCTAAAATGCTCTCAATTGTGCCTCTGTAAAAAGTGGCCAGGCAGAAGGAGAAAGGTGTGCTCTCCTCATCCAATGCAGGAAATGCAGGCGCTAGTTTGCACGCTTCACTGAGGATGATGTAAGAAGAGACCAAATCAGAGTGTTAGTTATCTGCACCCCCAGATTCTTAATACTGTTGACCATCTCAACAGCTGTATCCTTGGTGCTGAGTGGAGTATGACCATGCCGGCTCTTTTTAAAATTTGCCAGTTGCCAAGCATGTGAATTTTGATGATTTTCAGTGCTATTGTCATTTCAAATGGTCACTAAATGAACTGTTGTAAATTGAGAACTACCTGTATTTATGTAACCGGTCTGTTAGCAACCATTTGAAGTTCCCATGAACTCCAAAAATTAGACTTAAGATTCCAATATACAGCCCCACTCCCAGGCATGGTCAATATCCAATGTGTGACTTTTGATTACTTAACTATAAGGATACAGTCATAAGTTTAGAACCCAGTCATAAGTCACTTTTTTCAGTGCCATTGTAACTTCAAACAGTCACTAAATGAATGATTGTAAGTTGAGGACTGCCTGTAAATTCTGCATGGAGTGTTGTGGGATGGACTAGATGACTTCTGATTACTTTAAATTCTATATTGTCTCATGAATGGGCCCATTTCCTTCTCTGTTATCTGAACTACTGTTCAGATTCCCCCCTTGCCTTGCCTCTTTCTCCTCCCAGTCTGTCAGGGAAATTGAGGCTTACCCATAACAATTCTGCTTCCAGTTACAAGTAGTCTCAACTTACAGCAGTTCATTTAGTGATCGTTTAAATCAAGAGTCTTCAAACTTGGCAAGTTTAAAACTTGTGGACTTCAACTCCCAGAATTCCTGAGCTAACATGACTGGAAGAGGAATTCTGGGAGTTGAAGTCCACAAGTCTTAAAAATTGTCAAGTTTGAAGACCCCTAGTTTAAATTGACAAGAGCACTGAAAAAAGTAACTTATGACCATTTTTCACACGACCATTACAGCATCCCCACGATCGCATTCGGATGCTTAACAACTGACTCACCTTTATGATAGTCGCAGTGTCCTGGGGTCCTGTGACACCCCCACCCCCCTTTTGTGACCTTCTGACAAGGAAAATCAATGAGGTAACCATATTCACTAAACCGTGTTACTAACTTAAACACCTCCAGTGATCCACTTAACTACTATGGCAAGAAAAGCCTGAAAATGGGACAAAACTCACTTAACACATTTCTCACTTAGTCACATAAATTGTGGGATCAATTGTGGTCGTAAGTCAAGGACTACTTGTGTGTTCTGGCACTTCTGAAATATGGACTGTTGTTTCCTTTCATGTTTACCATCCATATGTTTCTCCCCTTCTAAAAGAAGAATTAAGAGCAGGATTTTGAACGGGGGAAGAAAGCAATCCTGTATAGTATATACTAGGGGTGTCAAACTCAAGGCCCAGGGGTCAGATCCAGCCCACGGGGTACTTAAATCTGGCCTGCGGGGACTGGAAATATCAAAGGACTAGCCTGTTGTGCCTCTGCCGGCCAAAATGGGCCACGGGGCCTCTGCATGGCCCGTTTTTGGCTGGCAGAGTACTGGTAAAGGGTGGGGAGCAGAGGTGGTATTCAGCAGGTTCTGAACAGTTCTGGAGAACCGGTAGTGGAAATTTGGAGGAGTTTGAAGAACCAGCAAATTCTGCCTCTGACTGGCCCTGCCCCCATCTATTCTCCGCCTCCCAAGTCCCAGCTGATTGGCTGGGTCTTCTTTGGTTGCCCTGCACAGGAGAATGGAGCTGGAAAGCAGGTNAGTCCCAGCTGATTGGCTGGGTCTTCTTTGGTTGCCCTGCACAGGAGAATGGAGCTGGAAAGCAGGTTAGTGGGGTGGGAAGGGAAGGGGGATTTTGCAGTATTCTTCCCCTGCCATGCCCACCATGCTACACCCACAGAACTAGTAGTAAAAATTTTTGAGTCCCACCACTGGTGGGGAGGCCGAAAACTGGCCACACAGAGGGCCCCACGGACCCTGCAGAAGAGAATTACAATGCTGTTCTGGCCCTTGAAAAAAACACCTCTGGTATATACAATTCTAGCAAAACAGCAGCCTAAATAGCCATTGCATTTAAACATAGAAAAGAGTGCAAGATCTATGACCAGCCTTCAGTAAAACAGTTTGGTTGAAAAAGCTGATAAAGGCCCACGTGTGTGTTCAATAGCAATTCATTTTAGTAAGGAATTTCCACGCTTATCACCTTTCACTTTGCCGCTGTCAGTCTGAAGCAACTGGCAATAGCTAGTTCAGGAAAGTTCAGTTGCCAACTCATCTGCTCCTCTTTGCATTCTGCTTATTTTAAATCATTTAAAAAATAAATAACTTCATACAATGAGAGAAAGAGAGAGAGAGAGAGAGAGAGAGAGAGATACACAGGCGGCCCTCAACCAGGGGTGGGACTCACATTTTCTAACAACCAGTTCTGTGGGCGTGGCTTAGGTGTTGGGTGTTGGGAATATAACTCACCTAATAGGTATTTGGATTAGAAATATATAAACCAGGATAAACATTTTAGTACTATGTCTTTAAGGGAATGTAAGAGCATGCAATTGGGTGTGGTTTCTCAAACGGCCAGAAGATGGAGCCAGAAACCTGGGTTGTTTAGTCTTAGTCTCAGAAGAAGTCTCCTTGTGTCTCTGTTTCCTTTTGTTGGAGAGTTTCCTTCTAATTGACTGATATTCCTGGATTTGATGTAAGTCTAATACTGAACTGTTTTTGACACTGGACTTTGTTATTGGATT
>BHFT01069447.1:0-30667 GCA_004320025.1 Laticauda laticaudata
TGGCCTATCTCCACACTCCCAAAAGACTGTTATTTGCAAATATAATAAATGGAAAGCAAGTGTGTGAAGCTCAAAGAACTAATTCGGGTTTATTAATACACGCTTGTTAAAAGAAAAATGCCCCAAGTCAATTGTCCTCCATAATAAAGTCCTTTTACAGGGTCAAGCCTTATCCTAGCTCGGTCTGGCACTCTTCCTGGTCACTCAGCGGAAAGGCTGTGCCCACGTCTTCAGGTGGTGAAGGTCCAGGTGCTGTGAGGTTCGGGCTGGATCCTGCTGGAGTGCTAGCTGTCCTGAAGCGCCATCTTGGGGTGCCTGGCCCCAGAGGACAACACGGGGACGGTGTGTTGTAGGGGAAGGCTTCAGACAAGCTCGGGTTGTCTTTGTCCTGGTCTGCTCACAACTGTTGTGAGGCGAACTGGCATAGTGAGTTTCAACAGAGCCTGCAGATGGCTTCGCACTGTTCGCAGAACGATGTCAGGTGGTGGCATCGGTTGTATGGGTGGGTGCATCGCGTGGCTGGGTGAGCTTGGGCCTTGAAAGGCAATCCTTAGTGGCCGTTTTACCTGAAATCCACGGTGGCATCTCGGGCAACAGACTGAGGGTATGCTGCATCTGTCGGTGGAAGTAGGCACGATACAAGAGTCGGAAAACCAAGGCCTCTGCAGAGGCTAGAACCATTGGGGGGCTGGCTGGTTCAGGAACCATAGGTGGGCGTACCAATGAAGTCTGTGTCTGGACTGGGGAGGAGCTGACGTGTCTGTGGATTCGCATAGGCTGGAGCATCCTTGTGTAGCGTGGTGTAGCCTGTGTATGTGAGGGGAGTTCTGCTGGGTAACCAGCACTCTTTGGTCTTTAGTGGTGGAAGAATATCACCTGGGTGGAGGAGCAGGACTGGACTGAGGTAATAGGTGTTCCCTTACCATTCCCTCTAGGCAATTCCTCTTGGGAGCAGGTTCGATCTGGATACCTCTGAGGGTTGTGTAAGCGCAGATCTGGTGTCGATCCAGGTCCTTCACCAGCCTAGGTTACTCGCCGAGGGCTCGTTCCGCCAGTGTCCATGAGGGTCCTGAGGTTTCACATACGCGTGAGGAAGGGCTTGCGTATCTTTTGGTAATATCCTCCAGGAGAGTCTAGCGTGATGTACCACCCTGAAGTAGCCCCGTATATCTCTGACTGGACTGACCTCGCGTTGTTATGGTGTCTCTATATTCTCCAGCAGGACACGTGCGTGCTTCTGTCTCCTCATACGTGATACATGCCGTCTTCTCTGCTCTTTCTGCGGGCATGCCGTGGAGCTCTCGGGAATCCGTGCAGATGTGGGTAGGGCTGTTTGGTAGCGAAGTGCGCGGCGATCTCCTTTCTCCACATTGCACCAGGTGGTGTGACTCGGTGCGAGCGTTGGATCCGCGGTTCTGCATGGACGTTATCTCCCCTGACAGCTCAGTTCACACGGGTTTCCCGTCATGGCACGCTCACAGACCACCTCCTGGAGCAGAGCTGACTCTCGGCCGGAAGAGGACTGGCTCTCAGCAGGCTGCACTGAGACGCCCAGAGGGTCGGAGAGGGGCGTGACATCCTCAGGTGGTGATCCTCACCCTCCAGGAAGCCCTAGCTCTATCGTTCGGCCATAGACTTAGAAGGTCTCCATCTGTCCATCAGCTTTTGACCGCCACAGGCCTGGCCAGATTTCCTTGAGGTACAGCTTCCTGTAGCCAGCTGGTGCATTGGCTATCCACCAAGCCAAGGAGTCACTCTCCGAAGTGATTAGCCCCAGCTCTCCGCAGCTTCATCTCGCCAAGCAGCCATGCTTCCTGTTTGCGTGTCCCTGTTAGAGCCTGTGTCCCTTCCGCGCCATAGTATAAGTGCCATCGTGCGTCTGTCAGGCCACTCCAGACCACGCTCATCCTCATGTTCCCTCCTCCGATGTATGATATTGCCCTGTCCTCTCACCGGTTCTCGTTGATACTCTGCCATCATTCCCTGCCCTTTGAGTGCTGTAAGGACCACATGGGCGACTCATCAGGGCAGGTGAATTCCAGGTCTCGATAGGGGCTGCTCCTCCATACCACCTCAGCAGCCAGCAACACCAGTCAGGATCATCATCATCCAGTGAGCGGTGAGCAGCTAGCAGCACCAGCAGGTACCAGGGTTAAGTAGCCACAGTTCGGACAGAGTACAAGTCACCCAGTCCAGCGCCACCCATGCACCAGGAAGCGGACCAGCAGGACCAGGAGACACGAGCGCAGGCGGACCAGGAGCCGACGAGCAGGACACACTAGGAGCACGAGCAGGACCCAAGGACAGGACGAAGACAAAGCAGCCGAAGAGAGACGAGCAGGATAGTAGCAGGTGGACTCAGCAGGCAAAAACCTCGGAGGCGAGCGAACAGTCAGGACGAGGAGCATTACAGCAGGAGCTAAGCCACCAGCAGTTAAGCACCGCCAGAAGCCCGTGCAGCCTAATCAGCTCCTCCAGAACAGCAAGCATCAGCAGAAGCACGCAACCTGCCTAGATTGCGCTTTACTCAGTCAGAGTAGAGGCCAACGAGGCAGACCCCAGCACCCTCTAAGCACCTAAGCAGCCAGCATCAAGCTCCTCTCCAGACAATAGCTCTTGGAAGCCATGCAGCAGAAGCCCGCAGCACGCAAGAAGAGTGAGACCATGCTACAGAGAGCCCCCAGCAGAAACGACAGAGGTGAGGGCCAGGGGGCGGAACGATCGCGTAGCCTCGTCCTGGCTTCCAGGGCGCGTCAGCAGATAGTGCTGAAGGCTATCCTCTCGTCTCTTCCACCATGGTGTGGTGAGGTGCTGGCTGGCAGGAAAGGCTGGCAGGCTGGCTGGCAGGCAGGCTGGCAGGGCAGCAGCAAGGCTGGCAGGGAGGCTGGAAGGCAGGCTGGCAGCAGGCTTGCACGGCAGAGGCAGACAGCAAGGCTGGCAGGGAGGCTGTCGCCAGCAAAGGCTGGCAGGCAGGCATTGCAGGCAGGCAGGCTGGCAAGACAAGTCGATGTGTCCTGGAAGCTGGAATGGTGACGCTGCTTGGGAGCTGCCTCCCTTTATAATCCCGCGAGGGCTGATGCAATGCATCCTCCCCGCAATCCCAGTCATGAACGCTAGGCACATCCGCTAGGACTTCCGCATAGGCTTTCTGCTACCGGGCTTCCGCTGGTAGCATCCGCCTTCATCTGCTACCGGCTCGTACCGCCTCTGCATCCCGCTCTTCCATTCGCGTCCGCTTATGCTGCGCTCACCCCCGAGAAAGCCCTGCGGATGTTTCCAATCCGCTCCCATGCCGCTTCAATCCGTGCTAGCTTCCCGGTGGAGCATCTGCTTTCCATCTGCCACGCGGTCCTCCCCCCACATCGTTCCTTTCGTTGTTATCTCGCCTATGGTATATAGCAAATTTTGTCCGCTTCTTGGAGAGCGGATCAACAGAACCGTGTGGAACATTTCTTGTGTTCGCACTGTGTTCCTGTCATAAACGTTTTGCATGCCGTCGGCTCAGTGTGACAGGTGCCTTTAGATTGAGCTACAAGAAGGAAATATTTTCACCTAAATTTTGCGCCTGTATCAACAATTGAGGTTCTATTTCGTTTCTTAATACTGTACTTCTTGTAGACAAATTCATATGAAATTTTATTCTCTAAATCTGTGAAAAATTTTCCGTTCTTTTAACAGCTAAATAACGTCGCATTGTATATTGTAAATCAGTTCCTTTTTCCTCTCATCATTATGTTCTTTAATCAATTAGGTTTTGTTCAGCTCTCGTAAGATCTTGGTTCAAGTTGTTTGCTTTAGTGCTCCACCATCCACCTTACTGCGCCTTTCTTCTTTTTCAAGTCTCCATTTGTTCCGTCTTGGAAATTCCAATTAAGTTGAAATCTTCTTTTCTGTCTCCTCTCTTCCGTTCCAAAAACCATTCTGCATATGGATATCAAATTCTGCTTCTTGATTAGAATCAATTCTATATCTCTGTTTCTTGCCATGTGTAAACATTAACCCTTCTGTGGATATAGCCATACTATCTCAATTCACCTCCTATTTTTTCAATTGCACTCTTTATCACAAAGAACTTATTTATTGTCTTCTCATCTCTCACCTTTCTACATTTCATTCAAAACCACCAATCGCTTTGCCTTTGTATTCTACAATAGTTTTCTGCTCTTTACGCACTTCTGTTCGATATTTGTGTTTAATGGCTTTTTTTGTAAATCTAATATGAACTTCTCTTGGTAGGTTATTTCTCATTGCATATCTTGTAAAAACTCGGTATACCTCGACTACCGCAAAAATTTAATTGGAGAGCATGATTGATGACTCTTGGCTATGGACATGTTTCATTGGATGATATACCCAGAGGGATGGGAAGAAAAGCAGGGTCAAGGGTGACAGAGTTGGCTATGCCCAGGTTATGCCGGCATGTTGACTTCCAGTAAATCCTTTGAAATTTTGGGAATGTGGCTCAAGACTCATGATTTAATTGGGGTAACTGCCAGAATCCTGACACAGAGAAGGTGTGTTTTCAGGGCCCAGATAGATGACATTCTTTGAAGGCACCTGGAGCATGCTAACTTTGTTGGTTCAAATCAGCCAGATAGATGCAACAGTCCATCAATAAATTGATGATGTTTTTCAGTCATTCAGATAGAATTGACTGAGAGTTGAGTCAAAACATCTGGACTTCTTTCTGGTTTAAAAATTAAAATGTTTCACTGCTTATTCAAGTTGCTGAACTGATGACTCTGAAGAAGACAAGCCTTCGTAGCATAGATTCTGCTTACTTGAGGGACTGTTGTCTAGAAGATGAGTCATGGAAATTAGACTTCTTTTCTTTTTGATTTGAAACATTTCACTGTTATTTCAAGTAACTTCTTCAGTCTGCGTAAGTTGGTAGATGATTTGAGAGAGGAGTGAAGGAATACATTTATGCTAAAGTAGGAAAAAACGTAATCACTGATTGAATCCCACCCCTGATTCCTGCCCCTTTATTGTCACTATGTCATCCTTAATATGGGCTCTTACCATTTTTGACCAGGCTCACCGAATCTTCTGATCACAGTCAAGGTGTTTATGGTAAAACATATGCTTTATTTATTAATTTAAACAATGCTTAATTAGAAATGCATGAGGTTACTTTATGATCTCCTCAAGAAAGCTATTTTATGAACCATCCACTATATTCTTCTCATTAACATATATGGCAGTATCTATGAGGGTGTGAAAGTATCAGAAAATGAGCCAGATGGTGAACCTGGCATTGCAGTGCCAACTCTTGACACTTTTATAATGTTCCTAAGTAAAGTTTATGATCAGAAAACATAATGCTGAGATGAAACCTAGTCATAGAAAGCAAATTAGCAATGGCTAATTTGGGAAATTAACATGCTCTTCTCTCTTTTTTTCTGAAGAACTTGATAATATGTGATTTCATAATGTCTGGCACATCATTAGCTAGATCACAAAGCAGCTTTGTATGTGGATGTGACATAGGCTGGCTGAATGTGTACTATGGGGACATTGGTGCTGTCTGAACTTGGTGGCTTCCTTGCAGACATTTTGTTCCCAAACTAGGTAATGTCATCAGTGTTAGAAGGGAGTGGTTCTTGCTCTTATATAGCAGTGGCTTGCCCTGTCAGTTTTGATGGGAGTGTTCTTGGTGTTTCCTTGAGTAGGCTGTTGTTTACTCTTAGCTTGTTTGCTTGCATTGGTAGTTCCTTGATTGGGTTATTGTTTACTTTTTGATTGTAGACCTAGTGCAGGGCTTGGCAACCTTAAACACTCAAAGAGCCACAAAGGTCCTAACCGGAAGCCCACCATTCAATTCTGGAGCTGACTGGAAGTTTGGTTCTCCCACCATAGAGTCTCTTCCTAGTGCAGTGTCCTTTTTCCTTTTACTGACCAGCGATAGGCAGATAGGCAGCAGAGGGATGAAAGAGCCACATGTGGCTCCAGAGCTGCAGGTTGCTGACCCCTGGTCTAATGCTAATTTTGATGTTAATCTCTGCTCATATGGGTGTTGTTTGCTGGAGAGGAGGTGTTTTGGACTTTTTGTTTCCTTTTGGCCTTTTTGATTTTCTCAAGTAGTAAGTATATGTGGTTTATCTGTTTGTGTCTCCTGAATGTATACTTTGTGATGAATGATATTTGTTGTTTGCTATTATATCTTGTCCACTGCAGAACCTTTAGGATAGTGGTTCTTGATCTAGGCAACCTTAAGATGCATGGACTTCAACTCCCAGAATTCCTACAGCCAGCCAACATCAACTTGGTTTCTTTTCTTGACAACTTGAGATGCAATCAGCAATAGGAAATATTGAAGATTATGTGATGCCTTCTAGTTCATTTTTTTCCCAATCTTGGCAATTCTAATATGATCCATAAGGCTGTCTGGGAAATTCTGGCAGCTGAAGTCCACACATCTTAAAGTTGCCAAGGTTGAGAAATACTGCAGTGGGGCAATGCAGAGATAGGCACCTCATTGTCAGAAATTTAAACCATGGTTCAAGGCTCACTTTTTACGAGGACCTGAAAAATATTTTTCATGGAAATGTTGTAGACCACTTCTCCAAGAACACTGATTTCAAGAATGCTTCATAGTTTCAGAAAGGTAATACACCATTGCAGATTACACTCACATTCCACAAAGCAGGGGTGCCAATGAAGATTTTCAGCAACTACACATAATAAACAAAGTTACAACTCCCCCTGCCTTCATATGCTGCATTGGTAAATCCTGGAAGGAATGCAATCCTTCTCTCTCTCCACAGTGTAGATAGCTGGATTTGGACAGTTTAGCAGAGCATTTGTTCATAATGTAACAGTGCATTAGAGCATCAAATTCACTTTTGCAGACTTCCTAATGGAATTCTCTTAACATTCATCCGGAATTCTTATCAGATTTCTACAATCCATTAAGAAAGAAAAAGCAAGCGGGGAACAGTACTAATCAGATTCAACCCACCAGGACCTGATTGACAAAATCACTGCCCAATTGCTCAAGGATTTAGGGGCTGACACAAAGGTAGCTTTTAAAGTCTCTTAAATGACATTTTAGCAGCTCCATATTTTTCCATTCTTTGCTGGCTAGTGACAGGAGAGTTGATTATGCTTGACATTTACACATCAAATGTTGTTTTCAATATGTTGGCCCATAAACATTTTGAGCTGTGTGCTTTTGTGGATGAACCATTCTAGATGTAGTTACAAAATATGATCATTTTTTCAATTAGTGGAAAGAATGAAGGAACATCAAAATAACTTGGAGTAAAAGGATTAATTTAAGCTGGAACAATTTAAACTGATTTTCCAGGCTGATAGGAAATGTTAATGCTTCCATTTCACTCACTCCAATCATCCTGACTAGAATTTCAGCTTCTGTTGAGATTGAAGGAAGTGTTGTGACCTTGTGGAAAACCCATTATTTCTGGAAATAACAGGTGAGTTATTTTTCAGTATAAACCCCATTTTCCCCTTTCCTCCAAATATATCACTTTTTACACTTCTAGGCAAACAAGTGCTTGGGCAGAACTCCAAGAATTCAAGAGAAACAACTGTAGGCTGTAGGTTTTCTTGTTTTATTTCCAGTAAAGTTGAAATGAGCTCGAACCATTGTCTTCACTTTCCTGTTGCGGAATCATTTATAACAGAGATGTAACCACATTTAATTATTTTCTAAAAGTAAGGATCACAAAAAAGAGTTCATAAAAATGATAAAGGCTTGATAAAGGGCAGCCAAACATATGCAAGACTTATTTCCTAGAATGTTTTGTCCTTCCCCACGTGAGGAGACCTAAGAATGCAATCAGTTAGACAAACTTCTCTCTTGCAGTTCTTGTCATGTTTCTTGAAGATCCAGAAAATGAAACCTTAACACTCAAGAGAACTGTAACACCTTACCAGAAAATTAAGATTTTCCAAATTGCAGAGAATATGTGTGTTGTTGTTGCTTAAAGCAAGCAAGCAAGCAAGCAAACAAACAAACCTGAGATTTGAATTAATTAAATTAAGTTTAAATGCCTTCCCTTTCAACAGGCCTTTGGTCCCTAATGAACAGTTTTGGGCAGCCATATAGTTATTGTTCTTCTGCACTGATGAACAAACTAGAATCTCTACTAAAGTGGTAGTGGTATAATTACTGTTACAGTAAATCAATAGCTATTGTTATGGTACAGTAAAATCAATATTGTTATATACACTCATGCTCACATACATTTAGTGCATTATTAACTTCCTCCCCCTCAACCCAAAGGAATAGCTTCAACAGCAGAGATGAGATTAGGTTTTTATGCTTTCTCTATCCATTGTTGTTCCAACTCATAAAACAATTGTGCCAAATTGTTCTCTCTCCTCCATTCCCTTCTCTCTTTAGCTGTTTGCTCAGTTCTCTACTTGGAACCAAGCCTGACCAGTGTTTGTTATTATTTACATTTTGCTCCCTTTCTCTGTCACTTTTTCCCCCTTGAAACTGAGGACCCTGAGGATGTTTGCAAGAGGAAATTAAGATGTTCAGATGTTTGCAGGAGAAAATTAAGGTGTTCAGATGTTTGCAGGAGGAAATTAAGAATTCACTTTGGAAAAGAAAAGAGGAAAAATGATGATATATATAGATCCCTATTTTGGCATTAATGAAAGGGAGGACACAATAAGAATTTTTAGAATAAGTCTTCTGTCTTTGCTTGTGTGAAGTTACTCATGCTGGAAGTGTGAATTCAATGTCATTGACTTTTCAGCAACCTCGTAACCTACAAACCCCAAGGAGCAATGAGCTTTAGGGAAAGAATTATGGATTCACTTGGTTTCTCTTCCTTTTTTATCACTCTTATCATCTCCCTCTTTTAAAGAGACTCCTAATCTGAAAACACATCCTTCTGATTTTCTTCCAGAGCAGGGGTGGCAAACCCAAGGGCCGGGGGCTGGATCCAGCGTGAAGGATATTTATATCTGGCCCACAGGAACAACGAAGGACTGGCCCACGGTGCCTCTACCAGTGAAAATGGAGCTCGGGGAGACCTCATGTAGCCCTCTCAAGCTCCGTTTTCACTGGCAGAGGGCTGCAGGATGCCTCAATGAGTGACATCGAGCTGACCACCCCCTGCCCCCCAAGGTCAAATACAATCCTGATGCAACCCTCAATGAAATAGAGTTTGACATCCCTGTTCCAGAGCATGAATATAATCTTATTTCTCTGTGTCATGGCCAAATGAAGTTCTGAAAGTTCAAAAATATGGAGAGGAGAATGATAGCTCTCTTCTATTTTGCTTTGGTTACTATTAGAGAGCACCAAAGAGATACAACTTTAGCTAGTTCCCTTCATCTAGTGGTTGTGTGGATATTTTCAGCCCAGCTATAATAATCCACATTTCTAATAGCTCCGGCTCAAGTTTTAGCAACCATCATCAAGAGTAATAGCTTTTGATAGCCCATAGTCCTCCCTGAAATTGCTGCCAGGGCCTATCTCCAAGCACAACAAATTCCATAGTTGTATGGAAGTGTTGTATAAGGACTGGAAAAAGCAATTTCTTTAAGTTTGTTTATATATGTATCCACAAGAGTTATTTCATCTGAGTCCTGTTCATGCATTTGTTAGCTGAAATGTTTAGTAGATGGCTGGATCTTCTGGTCACCTCCTGCTGAAATGTCTTTAATGAAGCCATCTGTTGTTACAAGCATCCCTTTGTTGAATATGACTGCCTGGAGAAGCAATGTCTTTATGTGTATGGCTTTCACACAACTTTGCATCTTTCTCTTTGGAGAGATATACACTGTGGTTCTACAGCAGCCAACAACCTTTGAAAAGTCACATGTTGAACTTGAGTTTTGTGGTGGCCTAGAGGTGGAGCTCTTACCTCACAATCAGGAGGCTGTGAGTTCAATCCCAGGTAGAAGCAGATATTTCTCTCTGGGCACAATGAGAATATATCTACTGAATAAAACTCATTGGCAATAGGAAGGATATCCGGCCAGTAAACATCAGCTCCATTCAGTTGGCCAGATTCCACCTCACAAGAGATTATCAGGTCATTAAAAGGAGATGATGATGTTGACCTTTCCAGACAAGAAAGAGGAAGCGACTATAATTGCTGCATCCAGGTGTGAGAATGGAGAAGATATAGCTGTCAACTCACAAAGCATCCCTTACTTGCTCTCGAGTTGCCATAGGCAAGGGGAATGGGAAAACAAACTTGCAGCTGCAGTGAGGCAGCACATCACTTAAAACCAAAGCAAATTCCAGCCATATCTCTTTAAAGACCATCTCTGGGGCTACACACAGTGGCTGGAGGGAAGTGATCTCTACAACCCACAAAATTGCTTCATTGGAGAATGTGACCAATGACACACCTTGGGGGAAGGGCGGAAACAGAGTCAGAGTTGGCTTCATTTGGAACATGCTGACATGAAGCTCCTAATAAATAACTGGATTTCTTTTGAAGTTTGGCTCAAGGATCATGATTTAATTAGGGCATCGGTCGGAACCCTGACAAAGGCCTTGGGAGCCAACTTGGGTTATGAGTGAAAATGGGGAGACGATTGTATGTACCTCCAGAATTCTGTAGAATTCATTGCTATGCTTTGTTCAAAAATAAACAATAGTTTAAACGAATCTATTTTTGCTTTTCAAGGGTGAGTCTCCCACCTTTATTATATATATCATCCCAGTGCCAAAGACGCCCTCCAAGGAATTGAATGACTACAGACCAGTTGCTCTAACATCTGTAGTTATGAAAATCTTGAAAGCTTTGTTGCTGTCCACCTAGATAAACCACTCACAGCATCCGCTGTTAGACTCCCATGCATCCTTGCATACTGAGCAAATAGACTCGACAGCATCTGATACTCCATTAACATGCCTCTGAATCCACTACAACACCATTGCCAATCTCCAAATCTACCTACGCAAGAGGTCCTCTTGAGACTTTCCAGTTCAGCACATTCTAATCATCATTCAGCACACTCTTCTAAAGTAATTCTAAACCAACCAGCTGTACCTGAACACAACCTTGAAGTGATATATCGCATTCCTACACAGACCAGAAGCAACAGGTGAAGCTTACGTGGACATCACAACTCTCGATCCTTACAATCTAGACACAGCCCCCCCCAGCCTTGTCGCTATTCCACTTCTCTTCCTCCCCTACATATACCAATGACTGCATCTAAATGATCCATCTCTATACACTATACTAAGGTCTGCTGATGACACAACATGTGATTGGCTTATCTTTTGAGACAACGGAATCTGCTACAGGACCACGGAGGATAACAACCTTGCCTCGTGCCTGGAACCAGAGCAATCTGACTGAACACACTCACAAAGGTAGAAAAGGTGTTAAGACCCTTTAGAAGAACTACCTCTCCTTTATTACTACCATCCTCTTACACTACTAGACCATACGTATCAACAGGCAGAGACCTGCAAATTTCTAGTTCTTACAACAATCACATGATCTAAAACGCGACAACCTTATAACATTCAAAACATGTCATCAAAAAAGCACAACACATAGCACACTGTTCTTTCTGCCCAAACTCAGAAAAGCTTCAAACCTGCCCAATGCGAGCTGCTTCGTATCCAGTTCTCCCACAGAGGATATTTGAACTCCTTAATCATCCTACACTTCATCACATTACTGTTCTGTGGTTCTCAACCCAACAACAGGACAGATCCTTCAGAGAATAATTTAGACTGCAAGAACTCAAAAAACAACTACCCTACCCACCCTGCCTTCAATTGCAGGACCTTCCATACTACACAAAGTCAAAAAGAGCGGCTGTGAACAATATTTTAGCAGACCCACTCACATCCGGGCCTAAACTGTTCTCAACTCCTTCGCCATCAAAAGACTCCATAGCAGCACTGCACACCAGAACAGTTTATTCAGACACAAGACAGTTGTTTCCCAAACCATTTGCTCTTGCTAAACAACTAATTCCCTCAAAACTGTTCAACTGATTTACAAAGTTATCATTTATATTTACTGTTAATCCTTCTCACCACTCCTTATCATCCATCCCTCCCACTTGACTGTTTCCTCGTGATATTGATGTTGATTGTACCCCCGTGCTAGTATGACATCACTTACAAGTGTTGTATGTCTGATTCTTCGATGCTTTACGAATTCACGATAGATAGATAGATAGATAGATATGTTTTCTTAAGTTTTCACGGGTACTTACATCTATGCTATTCAGCTTTTAAAAGCACAACTACAATGACGTGGGAAAATACCTGAACTAGATTTCAAACTGGATTTCTTCTACGGCAAGATCAGCATTGTAGTTCTCCTCCGTGGGCCAAGGGGAAGGAGGTGGTATTCAGCAGGTTCTGATCAGTTCTGGAGAACCGGTAGCGGAAATTTTGAGTAGTTTGGAGAACCAGCAAATACCACCTGGAGATTTTGGAGTATGCTTCCCCTGCCAGGCCCACCAAGCCATGCCCACTGAACCGGTAGTAAAAAAAATGTGAATCCCATCACTGAGGGGAAATGGTCCAGCTGCCTAGTCGACCTCTGGTAGCACTTCACTGGCCAAAACTGGTCATGCAGGAGCCACATGCAGCCCCCACCCCTGTGCCTCATTTTGACTGGCAAAGTGCTGTTGGAGGCAATCCAAGCCAAAACGGCCTGCACAGGCCACGCGCAGCTCCCCCGTTCCCCATTTTGACTGCCAGAGGCACTATGGGCCTATCCTTTACTATTTCCACACTGGCCCTGTGGGCCAGATTTAAGCATCCTGTGAGCCAGATGCGGTCCGCAGGCTTTGAATTTGACACCCCTGATATAGCATGTACAAGTATAGACAGCCTCATCCTAGAGATTTAGACTAGATGGTATTCCAGAAATATACAAGAAAAGAATGGGAAAAGGTCTTCCATAGAGAGTGTGGATACATATCAGAGGTGGTATTCAGCAGGTTCTGACCAGTTCTGGAGAACCGGTAGCAGAAATTTTGAGTAGTCTGGAGAACCGGCAAATATCACCTCTGACCGGCCCCGCCCCCATCTATTCTCTGCCTCCCGAGTCCCAGCTGATTGGCTGGGTCTTCTATTGTTGCCCTGCACAGGATAACAGAGCTGGAAAGCAGGTTAGTGGGGTGGGGAGGGAATGGGATTTTGCAGTATCCTTTCCGTGCCACGCCCACCAAGCCATGCCCACAGAACCGGTAATAAAAAAAATTGAATCCCACCACTGATACATACATTGCACCACTGAACTCTTTAACCCATCTTTTCCTGGGCTCACATAACTTTTGATTCAAGGAAGTACCCAGAGAAATCATCTTTTCATCTTTAAATCACATGCCAGCCCTAATATAACATACCCTAATATCATTTTTTTAAAAATCCAGAAATAAAAAAACTGTCTTCTAGAATCACTTACATAACCTTGCAGCAAAGTCCCACCTTTGCAAACCCAGACGGGGGCACATGCATCACACTAAATTATAAATACTTCATTAGATTTCAGCTTCATGTATTTTGTGAAACAAATCCATTATAGTTTATAAACCATAAGTAACCTAGATTGATGTATGGGCAGAGCAACTGTGGTTTATTCCACAAAGCACGATTAAGCAAACCATTAGAGTGAGGCATGAAAGGAAGGCTAAGCTGATTCAAATAATTTTGGTAAATGCTTTACACAAAGTCAGATCAATGCCTTGTCCAGCTCATAAGTGCCTTTAGGTGGACTGGCAACACTTCAGCAGAGTTGATGTCCATTCAAGGATGGTAGATGTAGGCTAAGAACTTTTTTAACTCAAAAAAACAGCCTTGAAAATAGGGACTACAACTCCTCTTCCTTTTATGCTGAAAATATAATGGATATGACAAATACAGAATTTCACACTTTCAATGGACTGCTATGTAATATTATTCTGCATGTCACACTTCCAGTCTGGTATTTGCCATTTTCCTCCAGATGGCCATTTGTCTTTTTGTGCATGTGTAAAGGGGCACTGGAGGTCCTTTGATTTTGCATGGATGGCATCCAGCTAAACTATCTGTTCATTATCTGTTTTCAGTCACACAATGATACAAAAAGTCCTTGCTACATAGACAGTTAATTGCTTGAGATGGGGCAAAATCAGAAGCCCGGTCCCTGTGATTGTCAGCAGATGTATAATTGCTGCTGCCAAGCATAACAGATTTGTGCATCGGTCTGGTGCTGTTTTGTTTCTTTATGAGACATTGTTGGCATACACAAAAAGAGACCAGTTCTAATTCAGCAATCACTCTGTGAGCTGGGAAATGCTGATAGCTTTCGAATTCAAATTTCTTAACAACCGATTCTGTGGCCGTGGACTAATTTGTGGGTGTGGCTTGGTGGTCATGTGACTGGCTGGGTGTGGCTTGTATGTAAATATTGTAAATATATATGTAAAGATTGAATTTTTTATTTTAAAAAAAGAGCAACTTTTACCCAAAATCAGGCAAAGCACACAGGCAGATTCAGCTGCTTGTAGAATCACAGCTTCACTCCCAGATCTACTTTTCTACAATTTGCTGCCTGAGTCTGCACTGAAAAATAGAAGCTTCAATCCTAAGAAAGGTTCAGCTCTGCTCTCAGGCCACTTCTCCTTCCCCCAACCCCCTGAACACCACCCCTGACTGGGCCTCAGGAAAGCCTCCCGGGTGGGCGGGTGGGAAGGGGGGAACCAGCCAGTGGTGCGATTTGCCTGTTCTCTGAACTGCACAGAATCGTAACAACCAGTTCTATAGAACTGGTCTGAACTGGTAGAAACCCACCCCTGGCCTTATGGTCCAAGCACACCAGGGTTCTCAGTGCCTCTGGCCATGTGGTGTTATGGTCATGGCTGTCTTCTCCACATAGTGCTCTTCAGATGAGTTGTATTACAATCTCTACCATTCTTGACCAGCCTAGACTGATGAATCACAGAAGTTATAGGCCTGGCATGGTGCTTCTCAACCTCAGCAACTTTAAGATATGTGGACTTCAAGTCTCAAAATTCCCCTGGCCAGCATGGTGGTGATGCACACTTAGGAGGCCCTAAGAGAATTTGAGAAATTTGTGCTGTCCTTTCCATAGCCCCCAGCTTCTGCTGCTGACCCTCCACACGCCCAATGCTTCTGCCTAGTTGTAAGACAGATCCAAATTATCCATGAGAAGTAAATGAAAGAATNCTGACCCTCCACACGCCCAATGCTTCTGCCTAGTTGTAAGACAGATCCAAATTATCCATGAGAACTAAATGAAAGAATGAGGTTAAATTCTAGAAATGGCAGGTAGTGTGGAGAAAGTTAGACTAACCTTTAGTTGCACAATACAGGGGTGGGATTCTACCAGTTCGCACCTATTCACTAAAACTGGTTGTTTACATTCTAAGCAGTTCAGAGAATTGGTTGTGAGAAAAAATGACTGGCCTAATCCTGTAAGGAAGCCAGGAAGGAAACATTCTGGTGTTGCTTACAGAAACTGCCTCTCCATTAACCCTTATTACATTCTTTGCAGGACTGGACTTCCTGTCTCAGGAACTTCTCTGGAGTTTTTTTCACCTCCTTTGCTGGTACTTTGCTTGTGTGGAGTGAGCATTCAAAGTTACAATGGCACTGAAAAAAATGATTTATGACCATTTTTCACACTTACAACTGTTGTAGCATCCCCAGTCATGAGAGGTCAGGCGAGGAGATGCGTGCCTCAATGTGAGTGATATTGAGTTGGCCACACCCAGCCAATAACATGACCACCAATACACACCCACCAACTAAGCCACACCCACAGAACCAGTTATAAAAAAAAATTGAATCCCACCCCTGGAACAATAAGTTACTGTTCTGATGCAATTTTCCAAACACGATAAACCTTCTGAAGTGAACTCAAAGATTCTTTTAATTAGGAGTGCCAGCAGCACCCCACAAAAAGTGTCTCTCTCACCACAGGGTAACAGGTCCATCTGATTAGGAAATGAACTGCCTCATCTATTCATCTCCGTCCCTTGCCTTTTTATCTCAAGAGATAGGGTGGGGCTTCACTAGCAGCGGTGGGTCTTTCATCCCAAATATTGACACACAGATTTCCACTGCTCTCTTCTCCTCTGCCTTCTGCGCATCTGTGCATCAGGCACTGGACCCAGCTGTTCCTCCTCTTCCTCATTAGCCACCTCCAGCCCTGGGGGCTGTTGACTCTCCATCTGAGGGCTGATGGATGGCCCAGTTCCATCTCTCTCTCTCTCTCTCTCTCTCTCTCTCCCAGCTCCACTCCAGGGGTGGGATTCAAATTTTTTAACAACCAGTCCTGTGGGCGTGGCTAGGTGGGCATAGCCATGTGACTGGGTGAGTGTGGCTTCTCCTTTTTTTGCAGCACCCTCACGGTTTTTGTTTTGTTTTGTTTTTTGTCTTTTGGGCTTCAAGGAAGCCTCCTGGGGGGTGTTTTTGCTCCCAGGAAGCTTCCCTGGAGCCCAGGAAGGCAAAAAATCAGAGCACTATGGAAGTGCCCCCCCATGGACCTCTTTTTGCCTCCTGGGCCTCAGGGAAGCTCTCTAGGAGCAAAAACACCTCCCTGGGAGGCTTCCCTGAGGCCCAGAAGGCAAAAAGGGGCGAAGCAGTAAGATAGCAAAGGGGATCCCAGCACAGCTGATCATTAAAACAGCTGATAGTTGGGAGGGGAAAAAATGCAAAATGCAGTCAGCAATGTCGTGCATGCACGATAAAGACTGACGAGGTGGGGAGGGGAAGGGTGGGTGGAGAGGGGTTGGGCCAACCAGGGGTATGATTTGCCGGTTCTCCAAACTGCACAGAATCATAACAACCAGTTCTATAGAACCTGTCCGAACTGGTAGAATCCCACCTCTGCTCCATTCCCTCTTCCCCCTCAGAGCTCCCAGATCGCCCTGATGCTGACCCTAACTCCCATGCCTCCTCATCCTCCTCTGATTCGGCTGCTGGAGAGGCCAGTAGACAATGGGCCACAACAGTGACAGCCTCTTGCTAAAAATATAACGTGCCAGAAAGACATAGACAACACAGGATTGGTTATGGACGAATTGTTGGCCACTGTTGAGAAGCATCATTTCTTTGCTACAGACAAGCATGAACATTCTGGTTCAAGAAAAGCAAATATTATTGCTGGATGAATGGCCTGATCCAAAGGAAGAAAACTTATGACTTCCAAATGCTTTTTTTAAAAAAACATATTTATATCATGGTCAGTCATAAGTGGAAAACTCTTTACTGTGTTGGCAACTTCAACTGAAAAAAACCCAAAACTGATGGCTGGGAAACTCCATCATGCTGCCAGTTTTACAGGCAGCTTCCTAATTAGGGCTATTTAAGAGAAAAACTACACCTGGTTGCCCATACTATCTAACCAGGCCCTTAGGTATTCAGCTACATCAGCTGTACAAATCTCAAATCAGTTTTGGCTCTTTGTATTCACAATTCACAGGTATAGTTATTTTGCCTTCAGCGTAAGGTGGTTTTATCGATTATGCTTGCATTGCTAAGATTTTTCTTCTTCTTCCCTTTTTCCTTTCTTTATTTGACATATCGTTGTACAAACTGAATTGCAAATCAGTGTTACTAATGCAGTGTCCCTTGGTGGTAATATTTTCCTTTGGATGGAATTAAAATATTCATTGCTTTCATATTACTGACACAAATCAGCTCCAAGATGGAATTGCTCCATACAATAGGAGACAACTCAAGGAGGGGGAGGGAGGGAGGGAGGAGGAGGAGGGGGGAGGAGGAAATGGTTAGCAGCAACCTGGGTGTACTAATGATGTTCCTAGGTTAAATTCTTTCAGGCACTACTGACCAATTTTCAGAGTTGANAGGAAATGGTTAGCAGCAACCTGGGTGTACTAATGATGTTCCTAGGTTAAATTCTTTCAGGCACTACTGACCAATTTTCAGAGTTGAAAGATGCATGGGACTAGCTCTCTATTAACTAAAGTCTAATATACAACTTACCTTCCCTTACAAAGTGGGGTTACAGATGTGAAATTTTGTCATGCCTCCCTATACTGAATTTTACATGATTTCCATCACCACTCCCAGCAGGAANTATTAACTAAAGTCTAATATACAACTTACCTTCCCTTACAAAGTAGGGTTACAGATGTGAAATTTTGTCATGCCTCCCTATACTGAATTTTACATGATTTCCATCACCACTCCCAGCAGGAAGCCTCTTTCAAGGGGGCTTGAAGTAAATGTAATTTCCATCTCTCTCTGAAAGCTTAAGGGAAGGTGAACTGTATTTATCATCCAGATAGATTCTATACATCGGTTCTATCAAGAAATCGGGAGTCAAGGCAGTTCAAATGAATGCAGGTTTATTGCAAGCATGCAAACACTCTCTACAAGAATCTGAGCTACTAACAATCAAAGCAAATTGGCAGTAGATAAGCATCAATGGAATTCAAGATGGGCAGGACTTAGATCTCTTGTGGGTGTGAAGGGATTCATGATTGATGATGTGTTCAACCTCTCCCTTGGGGTCAGCCTGGTCATCTCCTACATGTTCCTGCAATGCTGGTGAGCAGCAGAATCTGGATTGCTCCTATAGTTAATGTACTGTGTCTATGGTACAAAGAACTGTGTGTTAATCCCTGTTAGAGTGTGTGAACCCCGTAGAATAGCATCAGTCTGAAAATTTCTAGTAAGAATGGAGCCTCCATGATTGATGTTACTATTAAGGTAAAGGTTCCCCTTGCACATACATGCTAGTTGTTTCTGGCTCTAGGGGGAGTGTTCATCTCCGTTACAAAGCCAAAGAGTTAGCGCTGTCCGAAGACATTTCCGTGGTCATGTGGCCGGCGCATGGAATGCTGTTACCTTCCCACCAAAGGTGGTCCCTATTTTTCTACTTGCATTTTTTACATGCTTTCAAACTGCTAGGTTGGCAGAAGCTGGGNTACTTGCATTTTTTACATGCTTTCAAACTGCTAGGTTGGCAGAAGCTGGGACAAGTAATGGGAGCTCACTCCATTACACGGCACTAGGGATTCGAACCGCCGAACTGCCAACCTTTCTGATCAACAAGCTCAGCATCATAGCCACAGAGTCACCACATCCCTAATGTTACTAATTAGGCAGAGTGAAATTGATGCTTAGGTAGCTAATTTAAGAAGTTACAAAAAAGGATTTCTTCATGTGTTTTGGTGTTTTAACCCTCGAGGAACATGGCCATGCGATACCATGCCCATTAAATCATGTAGGGGACACCTTCTGTCTTGAGGGAAAGAACATTTGAGACAATCTGGGGGGCTTCACACAATGCTCTATTATGATTGCAAGTATATCCCACTCTAATCATAAATCTAAACTTGTGTTCTTGTAGTTCTCTATCAACTTGCTGCATGCAGGGGAACTCATTCAGAATGGCGACTCAGGAAAGATTTGTGAAAAAATAAAATGACAATTCTGTGCAGCACCGGACAGGGCTGACCCAGTGCACTCAGATATATAATAACTTAGAGCAAGGGTGTCGAACTCAATTTTATTGAGGGCTGCATCAGAGTTGTGTTTGACCTTGGGAGGCCAGGGTGGGTGTGATCAGGGTAGGTGTGGCCAGTTCAACATCAGTNTGTGTTTGACCTTGGGAGGCCAGGGTGGGCGTGATCAGGGTAGGTGTGGCCAGTTCAACATCAGTCATGTCAGGTGTGCCTGTGGTGGCCCGAGTACTCTGCCAGCAAAAATGGGCTCCCGAGCTCTGTTTTTGGCTACAACGGCCTCCTGCAACCCTCTGCCAGCAAAAACAGAGCTTGGGAGGGCAGCATGCAGCCCTCCCTAGCTCTGTTTTCACTGGCAGGGCACTGCAGGCCAGTCCTTCGCTGTTTCCAGGACGGCCCCACAGGCCAGATCTAAGCACGCCACAGCCCTGGGCCTTAATTTGACAACTCTGTCTTAGAGGATATAAAAAAAGTAAAAAGTAAAAAATAAATAAATAAAGATACCCATCTCTGCTCTGGAGGGAAGTCCAGGGATAATTAACCACGTTGTCCATCATGCTGAGAAACATGCCACCATCCACTTCAAGTTTTGCAACTTTCTCTAACCGCAGTGCTGACAACACTGCAAATGAACTAATTTATTTTTATTCGTTTATTTATATCCCGCCTTTATTACTTTTACAAATAACTCAAAGCAGCAAACATTGAACATACCTTCCTCCTCCTATTTGTCCACCACAACCACCTTGTCGGTTGTTGTCTTTGTGGCTAATAGAGAGTGACTGGCCCAAGATAACCCAGCTGGCTTTCATGACCAGGGTGGGACTAGAACTCACAATCTCTCAGTTTCTAGCTTACTGCCTTAACCTCTAGACCAAACAGGCAGAGGGCCATTGAACCAAAACTATGCACAGATGTCCAAATATGTTCAAAGGTGAAACCAAGTTGGACCCTTTTCCCAAATACTTCTGTTTGTACTGGAATAGGATAGGATAGGATAGGATAGGATAGGATAGGATAGGATAGGATAGGATAGGGTAGGGTAGGGTAGGGTAGGGTAGGGTAGGGTAGGGTAGGGTAGGGTAGGGTAGGGTAGAGGAATATAGAATGGCATGGCATGGCATGGCATAGCATAGCATAGCATAGCATAGCATAGCATAGAATAGAATAGAATAGAATAGAATAGAATAGAATAGAATAGAATAGAATAATAGAATTAGAAGGGACCTTGGAGGTCTTCTAGTCCAATCCTCTACATCCAGTTCAGACAAATGGTTATCCAACATCTTAAAGGGTTGGAGCATTCATAACTTCTGGAGGCAAACTGTTCCACTGATTAATTGTTCAAACTGTAAGGAAATTTTTACTTAGTCCTAAATTGCTTCTCTCCTTGATTAGTTTCCATCCATTGCTGCTTGTCCTGTTCTCAGGTGCTTTGGAGAATAGCTTGACTTCCTCTTCTTTGTTGCAGCCCCTGAGATATTGGAACACTGCTCTCATGTCTCCCCTAGTCCTTTTCATTAAACCAGACATATCCAGTTCCTGCAACCGTTCTTCATATGTTTTAGCCTATAGTCCCCTGCTCTGTTAAGGAATGGGCCTATTGCTCTTCCCTGTGCTGTTAGAAGATACGTCAAAGAGTTATGGTTTTTCCTAATACCAGAAATTTTCTCAAGACCTTGGGATGGATCTGATATTTTTATCCAATTTGAAAAAAAATGGGAATCAATGGGACTTTTAAAACACACATTCACACAAGAGCCCTAAACTCACAGGTGTTGAGGCTCCCTTGGTATAAATATAAGAGTAGCTAGAAGGAACATCAATTCCAGTAAACCAATTGCTATCCTTTCCACATTCAACCTAGGGTTAGGGTTAGATAGACACTCCTATCCCTGATAGTCTCTTTATTCCCAATTTTAAAGAAAATTCAGAGCCAGTGATGTCACTGACATTATTGGAGAAATAGTGATACATCCCCAAATATTAGTACCCGCAATCCACAAAAGTCAACATGAAGTATTTTCTGCTCATTGATCACATCATCTTCAGGTGCCTCAGTGCTGAACACTACAGTGGATTTTTGCTTCTTGCAATTATACTTGCAGGAGAATGCATTTTGACTTTCATGAATGAAGAAGTGAGCTTTTAAGACCTGCTAATCTAATGGGACTCTTCTTCCTTTAGCCAGAGTGTCAGTTTTTGCAAGAATTTCACTCATTCATACCAAAATATATCTCTTATTCTTATACTTATTCTTATGCTCTTCTATATAGTCTTCTGTTGGTTTATGCTTGGCACAGTGTTGGGATTCAAAAAAATTTACTATTGGTTCTGTGGTTGTGGCTTGATGAGCATGGTGTGGCTTGGTGGGCATGGCACAGGGAAGGACACTGTCAAATCTCCATTTCCACCCCACCCCACTCACCTGCTTTCCAGCTCCATTCTCCTATGCAGAGCAACAAAAGAAGACTCAGTCAATCAGCTGGGACTCGGGAGGCAGCAAATAGATGGGGGCAGGGCTAACCAGAAGTGGTATTTACCGGTTCTTTGTATTACTCAAAATTTCCTCTACCGGTTCTCCAAAACCTGTTAGAGCTAGATGAATACTACCTCTGGCTTGACATCAGAGTGGAATAAATCTTTGCTTTGCTATTGCTTTGGAACAAAGACTGTTGTAACTGGTTCTTCCGTTGTTTTATATTCTTCTCCAGATTCTTCTCAGAATTTGTTGTTGTTTTTTTATTTAAGTGTCCAAAAGTGTCTCATTAGCTGGAGAATGCACTTGATTGATTAAAATTCGAGGAGACAAAATTGCATTTGGTTTACTTACAGTCTCTAAATCCAGTTTGTTCCTCAGACAAAATATGAGAGTGAATATGAATAAATAATACTTCCTGTTTTCATATGCTTTCTGTAACTCTGAAAAGGCATTAATATGGTCAACACTCTAAATTGGGGTAGGATGTGTCCCTCAGACATACTCCTTGCATTATCACAATTCTTCCCTCGCCTGATTTGCATGAGGGATTATTTTTTGAATCTAGAAAATGGAATCATAGGGAAGAAAGGTCTCTGAGGCAGAAGTGGAATTCAGCAGGTTCTGACCAGTACTGGTGAACCAGTAGTGGAAATTTTGAGGAGTTCGGAGAACCAACGAACACCATCTCTGACTGGCCTCACCCCCATCTATTCTCTGCCTCCTGAGTCCCAGATGATCAGCTGGGTCTTCTTTTGTTGTCCTGCACAAGAGAACGGGGCTGGAAAGCAGGTTAGTGGGGTGGAGAGGGAATGGAGATTTTACAGTGGACTTCCCTGCCACACCCACCAAGCCATACCCACCAAGCCACACCATGGCCACCAAGCCACGCTCACAGAACCAGTAGTAAAAAAAAATGGAATACCACCACTGCTCTGAGGTCTTCCAGTCTAAGCCCCCCTGTTCAAGGCAAGTTACACCATTCCAGTCAAATGGTCATCCAGTCTACTCTTGAAAACCTCCAGCGATAGAGCATTCACAACCCCAAGAGGCAAGCTATTCCATTGATACATTGTTCTCACTTTATGTCAGAAAATGTATCCCTCCTTCTCGGTTGGATCTCTCTTTACCAAACTTCTACCTATAACTCCTTGGCCTGCCCTCTTCTCTGTGTGACTGCCCCTCGGGCACTAAAATACAGTTAACATGTCCCCCCATCCAATAGTGTTATGCTACCAGTTCAGCCAAACCAGTGGTGGGATTTAATTTTTTTTGCTACAGGTTCTGTGGGTGTGGTTTGGTGATTGTGGCAGGGGAAGGATACTGTAAAATATTCAGTCAGAGGCGGGATTTGCCGGTTCTCCGAACTACTCAAAATTTCCACTATCGGTTCTCCAGAATTGGTCAGGTGCTGAATACCACCTCTGCTGTGAAGAAAGAAGGGCAAAATTTAGTCTTGGGAAGCCAGGACCAAAAGGGGATAACTTAGGATCTTTACAAGTACCTGAAAAAATGTCACACAGAAAAACTATTGTTTACTAATCTAGGGTAAAGAGCACTAAATGATGGATTTAAGGTAAAAGAAGGCTGGTCTTCAGCCAAATGTTTAGGGAAATAAAACTTCAAACAGTGAAAACAATTAAATAGTAGAATCAGTTCATATGCAGATAGTGGACTCCCTCTAAATACAGTATCAGTCCTCGACTTGTGAATGTACCTGAGCCTGGAATTATATAAGTTATGACAGTTATTAAGTGGGTCACCACGTGACTGCACCCAATTTTATAACCTTTTTTTGCAGTGGTCATGAAGCAAATGTGGTAGTCATTAAGCAATTCCATTGTCATGACGTCCCCAGATGCTAGTTCAAAGGAGGATAAGGCAGTCCTGTGCATGTCAGGAGAGGAGGCAGCCAAGGGCAATGAGCCAGGAGTGGAGGAGGCGAGCACAGGGGAGTGACCGGACAAGCAGCCAGCTGAACTAGAGATGGGAAAGGCACAGGTGCAGGAGGCAGAAAAATTCCAGAAATACCAGAAGTGCTGAAATGGGCCCGCTTTCAGGCTCCCAAGGCTACAGAGGCTTCCCTCCAGCCTCCAGGAGGGGGAAAATGGCCTCCCCTGGGCTCCAGAGCCGCTCCAGAGGCTGAAAACAGGCACTTCCAGTATTTCCAGAAGGCCCATTTTTCGGCCTCCCGAGGCTGCAGAGGCTTACCTCAAGCCTCCGGGAGGGCGAAAGCAGCCTCAAATGGGCCAACAACCAGCTGAGAGGTGCATGCATGCACAGTGCAGGTAAGGAGGCAGGGCAGGGGTGTTGCACATGCATGTGCAGGAGGTGTGGGGTGCATTGCATTGTGGGTGCTGGCACACCACAACAAAAAGGTTCACCATAACTGCCCAAGAGCAACCATTTTCAGCCACATGCTCTCAACATTCTAGAGGAGCCTCTCTCAAAAGGGGTTTTGTATTTTGACCTAGAATGGTTATTGAAGCTAAGTAGATGTGGATTAAAACACTTTTGATGAGAAAAGATATCAAAATTCCAATTAAGAGCAGATTATATTTACAGTGGGTACTTTGAAGAAAAAAGATTGTATGGGCAGCAAAACTAAATATCCTTTTTAGTTAATCTTAGTAAATTAAGAATTGTGTTATGTAAGTAATGTGCTTTCAGTTTCTATATATAATATATCATTAGAACTTCCAATGTTTTGCACTATTGCCTTGATGACTTCGAAAGTACAGATAAAAGGTACGTCTACCACCAAAATCACTCCCTGAAATGAAATGTGTACATGGGACATGTTCTGTGTGTGATTCCCACATTGGATAATCATGATTTCTAATGACTATAGAAAGTATAGTCCAACACATTATGAGGCTAATTCTTAGGAAAGGAGATATTAGCAAATCTACATAACAGTATCATTCTGAGAAAAACTAAAAAATTAATATTTAGTTTTAGTTAAAATGACAGATGTGATTGGGTGTGGCAGCCTTGAAGTGAAGACACTTAAGCCCATGTCACACTGCACCAACGGATGGAAAGAGGATGTAAAACGGAGAGAAACACTTGCCATCCATTGGTTAATGCGATGCATCCGTTCTGTACTCACTGCCTCCGTTTTTCATCCTCTCTATCCATCCAGCTTCCGTCTATTGACATTTCATCCACTCAAAAAGTTTTGAGCTGCTCAAAACTTTTGAGCGGAAAATGTATCCAATGCATCTGTTCTGCATCCGCTAGGCATACGGGGGACATCCGTTCTGCATCCGTTGTCATCCGTTACGCATCCGCTTTATCCGCTAGGCATCNATGGAACATTTTTCTCGTCCGCTGTGTCCTTTTTACAAACGTTTTGCATCCATCGGCCAGTGTGACAGGGCCTTTACCTCTTATTCAGAAGGTTGAGAGTTCAATCCTAGGTGGTGACATTTATTTCACTCCCAGGGGCAAAGGAAAAAAATATGCTGTAAATTCCATATGGTGTCAGGAAGGGTACCCGGCCAGTAAATTCTCAGCTCCACCCAGTCACTACAACTCTACCCCAAATTAAGGTATTACAGGGTCATAAAAAGGGAATTGAAATGAGAGGTGTCAGTTAACACTGTGCTTGAAATGAAACATTCAGAGCTTTTGTTCATCTCAGAATGCACTATCTTTCCCTTTTTTTAATTGTCTTTTTCCATCCCTACAGTGTTCTTATATACCCAAGTGTGGAAAGAACTTTGAAGAGTCTTTGTCCCTTGTGAATGTCATCATGGAAAACTTCAAGAAGTATCAACACTTTACCTGTTTTTGTGACCCAGAAGGCATTCAAAAGAATGTGTTGCTTACCAAACTTTATAGTTCCAATGTGCTGTTCCACTCACTCTTTTGGCCAACGTGTATGATGATAGGTGGACTTGTCATTGTTGCCATGGTCAAGTTGACCCAATACTTGTCTCTTCTTTGTGAAAGGATCCAACGGATCAACAGATAGGAGCAACCACTAGCTTCTAGGATTTGACTTACCACTGAAATACTGTTGTTGTTTTTTCCATTCTTCACCAAAGAACCTTAAGTTTGTAATGTTTCTGTTCTAAGTTCCTTATATATTTATGAAGTAGAGCAATAACGAAAAAGGCTGTTCTATATGCAACTGTGATGATACTCTTATGCAGACAATGAGAGAGGGAATTATGGTTTGTCAGGAGGGGAGTTGGCCATTGATATGATCTTGATTCATGCTGCAACTTAGCTATTTTTCTTCTTCTCCTTCGTCCTCTTTTTCCTTTTTTCTACAGCCAAAACAGGGCTCAGTGTGACCCTTTGCCAAGCCTTGTTAATGATTGAATCGGCATCTCAGCACACATCTGTTTTGAAAGGTTCTCCAGCCTGGTCTTTATGTGGACCATTTAAGTTCCACTTAGGCATTGGAAAGGGAATGAAAAGATTGGAGTGGGGGGGGGGGGTAAAAGGNAGATTGGAGGGGGGGGGGGGTTAAAAGGTAAGAGCTCAATTTGTTTACTGGAACTGAAACTAAGTTGGATGATTTGACCCAGAAATTTGTTGCGGGTATAGAATGTTACAAACACGGGGAAGCCAAAGACACACATTGCTGAATACCCAGGCCCAAATCCAATGGAGCATAAATAATCTCACTTAAATTCCACTGAAATAGATGAGATGTTTTTGTGATGAATTATTTTATTGGGATACAAGCCCAACTTTGAATTGTGGGAGGATTCAAATTTTTGGTTAAGGCAATAGCATTTATGTTGACTTCATACTCAGGGTTAAGCTTTCCTTTCTGGCATTTGACATACCCACTGAAAGGTTTATTAATTTGCAGTACCTTTTACTCATGGATTATTATCTACCAAAACTATCGCCAAAAAGAGGGGTGGGGGGAATCCAAGATCTATAAACTTGTCAACTATTTTTCATTTTCTATTCCAGCCTGAGCCCTGTTGGCAGAGATGGGACCAGATAACCTCTTGCATTCAAATTTATTATGCATATTTTTCTTGCATTTTCTACCATATCACTGTAAAGAAAAATTTAAAAGAAAGAAAATCACACAGGTTTTTTTTTTTCATTTTTTTACTTCCAACTGTTTCTTTTTTATGAGACATTTCAAAAAAAATACTAGACAACAAGGTAAAAATATATTCTATCTAGTGGTGTATTGTAGTGTGGCTATGTTATATTTTATTATTTCCTTTATTAATTGGAAAGTGAGCAGTACTCTTCTTGTATTTCACAGTGTCCAAATCTGAATATAACCATCACAAAGAAAAGATTTGAAGAGATGGCTGAGATGTAATTGTAGAGTGGGCACTGCAGTTTGAATAAGCTTAGGTGGTATTGTATTTAGCTTGGGGAAAAATTCCTGTAGCCTTGAGAAGCCATGAAAAAGGTATGTGCAGTAGGGTAATGCTACTCCTGGTAAAGATTATTTCTTCTTAGTCATTTCAGAACAAATTTTCCCCAATAGCATTTTGAAAAAATTATATTTTAAACAAATTTCTATACAAGCTGAAGTGTAACCAAATTAGAATCATGCATAGGCCAGCCTTATATTGTGGAGAAGTTTGTGTTATTCTCCAGAAGATAACACCTATAAGGCAGTCTACTTAGGATGAGAGATTGCAAGTGGTCATGTTTTCTTTTCTTTTCAAAGTCCGTATTTTGTTAGTCTGTTTGATGATACGTGTCCCACTTTTCTGCTCTGGCAAGACCTCAAGATGCATTGAGCCCCATAGTTAATTCCTATTTAAGTATAGCAAAGAGGTCAAGAAATATTGGACAGCTTGCAGGAACACAGAGAATATTAAAGCAAGTATAGGAGGAAAGAGAATAAACCTGACCTGAGTAAAATGTGAGTAATATATGAGTAAGAACCATTGCATTAATACTTGGTTGAACAAAAATGTACAGTGGAATGAAGATAGATTAATGGAGCAGAAGTTATTCTGTGTATAGTGGTACCTTGGTACTCAACTGGTTCAAAATTCATCAAATTTGGTCCTCAACACATTTTGACACAAAAATGTCCTGATACCCAGTGTTTATTTGGTATTCAATGTGTTACAAAAGGAAGTAGGAGACAGTCAAAGAAGGTGGACAGGAAGTAGGCCATGCTAGGAAAATCATTGACATAGAAAAAGGGACAGATTGGAAGTCCTTCCCAGCTGAAAAAAAGGGTCATGTGGTAAGTCACATGGTTTGTTTGGTAGTCATCCTTTCTAGTATTCATCGTGCCCTCTTGGATCTAATTAAGGACGAATACAAAGGTACCACTGTATTTTGAAAATGATAAGGTGAAGAAAAGGTTTATTTTGGATCCAGCAGATCACCATGAGGATTTAAAAGGTTGAGGCTACAAAGAGCACAAATATATTTTTCTATCCATCTCTCCTCGCCTAATTACCAAAATCACAGTTCACTTAAATTGTATCTATAAGGATGGTCTTAGCAGTTTCTGATATTGAATTCAGCCCCAAGGGTGAAATATAAGGTATTTGTTGATCACTCGAGCATTCTACAGATTTTTAACGAGCAAAGCAATTATTTAAAAAGGTTTTGAAAGCATAATTGTTTCCTTTGTTTTTTCAAAAGGAGAAAGCACACTGGATTTGCCAAGTTCATCCATTAGCTGAGTAATTCTTTATTCCCCGTTATGTAATGTCAACAACTTTTATGGTGTTACAAGATTCCATGAAATGTGCGCGTGTTGTCTGAGCTATAGAAGTCTGCAGCAGTGAAACTAACCTTTGATCTTGTAACCCATAATGCAACATTTTTTCCTCAGGCAAATAAATTCCTGGGTGTAATCAGGACTTCAAAACAGTGTGATTTGGTACTCAATTAAACCTTTGCTATTTCAATCCGCTTGGCTCTCAGTAATGGCTTCTTCTCCCCAAAAATATCCTATTTGATCAGATTTGTTTTCAGTTTCTTTAAAATACAAACACACACACACACACACACACACCACAAATTAATCTTCCACCACAGCATATTAACCTGGTTACTGAATTTATTATTCAAGTTTTACATAAATCATTGAACATACTTATGGTGTGAATGCACCTGCTAAATCTTCAGTTCTGTCTCATTCATATCTAGAAACTCTGATGTGAAAGATTTTTAAACAAGGGACAAATGATTTCAGATCTTCAATAGATAGCCAGCAACTATACTTCCAATTGTTTTTCCACTAAGGATGTACTTACTAAGAGAGGTGAAATGGCTCAGCAGTTATAGGCACTGACCTTGTCAACTGAAAAGCTGATTGCCTGGGTTCAAGACCCAAGCACGACATGACAGGATGAGTTCCTGTTACTTGCTCCAGCTCAGCAGTTGGTAGCCATCATGCATCTGATTATCAGGCCCAAGCCCAGAAACAAGACAATGAGCTCCAGTTGAGTTCAATCCTTTATTTGCTTGCACATAATGGACAGGATCTTGCCTGACTAAAGCTACAACTTTCTAAAGTGTTAGATTTAGAACCCAAACGGGTTCCAGGGTGTGGTTACCTGATATCCCTTCCCCCTGTCTCATCCAGTTTGGAACTGCATTCTCATAATCCGGCCCTCTTTCTGGGAAGGCTCTGGATTGTCAAAATTCTTCCTCCTTCACTTTTGAAGGTGTACATTCCACCACCCTGACTCAGACAATCAAGGACCTGACATGAAGAGGAGGTTCAACGTGTTAAATCTTTTTTCTTGGGGTGGTAGTGATGTGATGTGGAGTTCAAGAAGGTTAACATCAGTCTCTTCTCATGATATTTAATTACTACATGGAGGGAGGACCTGTTTAATTAGAGCACCCAGCATCTGATGAACCAGTTGGGTTTCAGAAGGAGCTTGGGGTTATGATATACAGTTTGATTGCTTGACACTTGGAATTTGAGTACCAGAAAATGAGATTGTACTTATAAAGGACCTCTCCACCTAAGAACCCAGAAAGCCCTTTAATTTTCAGTGGAGCTAGGTGGTTTAACAGCAGATGTAACTCCTAGAGTGTAATTGCAGGAAAAGAATTGCTTTGTGATAACAACAGCAACAAAACATAATTACTTTTCTACTCTTTTCCTGACTATGTGACTGGCTGGCAGCTCTGTTCTAGATGTTATGATTCCTCTTGGGGAGGAGTGAGGCAATATCTACAGGGCATATAATATCATAAGCACTGGGATATCCTCATGCAAATTATGTAAACATATGATTAAATTTCATAGTTCACATCATTTACTCAATGGCAATTGAAATGTGTAACATAGTAATAGCAATTAGCACTTATACTTATATACTGCTCCACAGTGCTTTACAGCCCTCTTTAAGTGGTTTAAAGAGTCAGCATATTGCACCCAAACAATCTGGGTCCTCATGTTACCAATCTCAGAAGGAAAGAAAGCTGTGTCAACCTTGAGCCATTTGGAATTGAACTCCTGGCAGTCAGCAGAATTAGCCTGTAATATTGCTTTCTAACCACTGTGCTATCACGGCTCCTAGGGACATCCCGTATCTCCCTTCTATTCCCTCCAAGCATCAGGTTGAGTATCAATATTTTGGATAAGAATTTTGGCTCCAAAAGCTACCCCAAAGACCAGAACTTGAGCATGAAATGGCCCTTCACTATCAACCCTAAGAGCATGATTGATTTGACTCTTGATGCATGTATCTTTTCTTTTATGTACACGAAGAGTATTTGCGCCAAGACAAATTCTTTGTGTGTCCAATCATACTTGGCCAATAAAGAATTCTATTCTATGATCTTTGAAAGATAAATATGATG
>BHFT01069453.1:0-35248 GCA_004320025.1 Laticauda laticaudata
AGAGGATACAGCGGACGTGTAACGGATGACAACGGACATAGAATGTTTGTTGCCCGTATGTGTCGCGGATGTACATCGTACGCGGTGGAAAGTTGATCCGCTCAAAAAGTTTTGTGCAGCTCAGAACTTTTTGAGTGGATGAAATAGCAGTAGACGGATGTTTGACGGCTAGAGCGTATGAAACACGTACGCAGTGAGTACACAATGGATGCATCACGTTTTCAAACGGATGGCAAACTTTTTTGTCCATTTTACATCCTGTTTGCATCCCTTGGTGCAGTGGGACATGGGCTTTAGGGGCAACATGCTGATTCTGTAAAACTGCTCAGAGAGGGCTGTAAAGTACTATAAAGCGGTATACAAGTCTAAGTGCTATTGCTATTGTGATCCATTTAGCAGCTGATATCTTAGAGGCTTTCTCATGGAATTGACAAACAAATTTATCTGTTAATCTACTTTTAGTACTGCTGGTTAGTTTACAATCCTCATAAAAGCCTCCCAGCTTGATTTTCAACATATGTTCTTTTTTTTTTTTAATGTGTCAAGAGAGGCTATAGTGCAACCTACTACTCTGGCTACAATTTTTGAGAAAAGCTTCAGAGTGATGACTGACTAACAGCTTTTTTATTTTGCTTGTGGTACTCCCCACTGGTTTTTGGTGTTCCTGAGATCAACAGGAGCAATGTTTCTCACCCAGCCAACTCTAAAAAAATAGGTGTGTGTGCTTTTGGTCATTACATGAAGGTTCTATCATTATATTTTTCTAGGAGTGAGGCAGCAGTGCCAAAATGCATATTTCCTACATGATCTGGTAAGTCTATGGGGAAAATGCTGTGGTCAACACAAAAAGTTATATGCAGTAGTCCATTCTAGAATAGAATATTGGGTCAAAGAAATGGCTTGCTCATCCTGTGGACATTAAAACATATGCTGATAAAAGAGTGAAATTTCACTTTGCTGTCTTAACTCAGGTTTTGAGAAAGATCCAGCCAGACAGGGAGGAGGGATCAAATGGGGAATTAGCCTTGAACTTTACACATGTGGAACTGGTCACTTGCATCTGAGACCAAGCTTCCTCATCTGTTGACTTTAAGACATGTGGAGATTGCTGGTCCCAAAACTGCAATCAAATCAGGCAAGCAGAGAGGAGCATATTTTACTAGAGACCAATATCACTGAGCATTCATGGAATGGAAACCCCATTCTTACGAGAGGATGAAGAGAAATAAACAAAAAATTAAGAGATAAGTGCTTGCAGTTTGGGAAAAGAAACTGGAGATTTCTTGTAATCAAGATCTTATGAGATTGCAGTCAAGGTCTGAGAATAAGTAGTTGTTGATATGAGTCAGACTTTCTGGTTTAGCTTTTAGTAGTATGATTACTATCTATACAGTTGCTATTGATAACAGATAGGCTATTTATCCTATCCTTTTCAAGTCACCTCAACTAACTTAGAAAAAATGAGGTCCTACTCATTTTATCCCTGGGCAGATGCTACTACTTATAGATGCAATAAGGACTTTTAAAAGCCAAAATAAACAAAAAAACCAGGATAACCAGGATAGGTTTTAAGAAAGGCTTAGATTCAAAATTATATTTCAATGTTAGTATTATTCTATTATTCTAAGAGAATATCAAGATTTAAAAAACGAAGCCACCACCTTCAAACAACACAGAGAATCTTTCTCATGCACTAAATTATCAGGAACTGGAGATGGAGATTTTCAAAACAGATGAGAAGATTTTCATGTACTTAAATCATGGTACATAAATTGTTTCTGAAATTAATGTAAAGTCTTGCTACATGAGCAGCTTAGTATTTCAATTGTGAGATATGTTTTATGCACATAAAACACTTATACACAACATCATTGTTAAGATGTAGCCCACTCAGTGCTTGATCATCAGTTCTACAATCTACTTTAATTTTTTTCCCCAGAAAAATCATGGTTTCAATAATCTTAACCCCCTTATACCAGAACAGAGAGGTAGTGAATTTTGAGCAGTTGCTCATAGTCAATTTATGTGAGTCACAGTTTACGTGAGTCAGATCATTGCTCCAAATTCTAAGCTTTGGCCCTTTGCCTGTCTGTCCACAAGTCACATATATGTTTTGTAAATATGAACAATTATCATTATAGAACTCTTTGGTATGCTGCAATTAGAAACCCTGCCTGACTGAGATGCTCTCTAATGACTCATTGTGAGGACACATACAATGTAGATCAGGCTAACCCTGAGTATTTACACTACTTTAATTTCTAGACACTCATCCTATTTGAAGATTTGGCTTTTCTTAATGAATCCAGTCTGTTGTAACAGAATTACAAGTTTTCTCTAACCCCTTTAAAAGATAGTCAGTGATTCAATCACTTGAGACTATGATAGAATCATAGGTAGTCCTTACTGAAGCCATTTAATCCGGGTTGTACATTTATTTCCTTTATTCCATACCTTTATTCTATACCCACCACCACCACCATTAGAGCTAACAATATATTGTTTCTTTTCAAAATGTGTGAGAGAAACAGCACTGATAGATGTGGTTAGTTGTGGATGAGAAGAAGACAACTATTCTTGTCCTATTACATTTTCAGGGATAATGCCATCACTCACACTTCTTCAAGGTCATTTGTGAATGATGGGGGTAAAGGACACCATGTTGAATGGTTCCACTCTTTCCTGAGCAGGTGATTCCAGATAATGACTGTGTGGAATAAGAGGTCAGACCACCAGGTATTCCACTTGGGGTGCTCAATCCTGTTCTTCACAGCTACTTGAAAGTATCATCAATATGTAGATGATATCCAACTATATTTCTCCATAGTGAAGTAGAAGGTAGATGCAGTTGAATAATTCCTAATCTGTTCTTTGGACACTATGTGGGATTGGATAGGGAGAAACAGGCTCAGATTCAACCTCAGCAAGACAGAATGGCTGAGAATTCACAACCCGAGTGATATCAGGATAAAACTTAGTTTGATTCTGGATAGGGTTGCATTTTCTCTGAAAGGCATTTATTGGGCTCATGGATCTTGTTGAAAGAGGTTATGGAAACCATAACTAAGAACATCTTTGTCATTTCTATAGACATATAGTCACCATGCTCTTTTCAGCCCTCAACTGGAGTACTATAATTCATTCTACATAGTTACTCATGAAGACCATCTGGAAACTTCATCTGGTACAGAATGCAGTTGTCTTTCTCTCTCTCTCTCTTTTTTACATTTTTTTATTTCAAAAATGTAGTTGTTTTTCTCTTACTGAGTCATACTATACTTCTATCAGTTTGTATGTTCGTCAATTCCAGAGACAAATTTAAAAAAAACACTCTTTTGCCATTCAAGTCCAAGAACTAATAGCCAAAGAAGAAACAGGTTTTATAAAACAAAAACTTATAGGAAGTTTTTGCAAAACAGTAACTTTTACTGTCACACATAATCTTCCTAGTCCTTTAAACAATTTGTAAAATATTAGTGTGATTGTTGTCAGTTTTACATCCCATGCTACTGATGTAAATGAAATATAGAATGTTTATAAAACTGGGGATCTTGTGCTGGACAGCTCCACTCGGTGATCGAATTGGTAAAGATCAAAAGAAAATTAAATGGAAGATGAGTCGTATGTTAAAGAGCAATTTATTACAAATTTTCTCTCTGTCTTTTTCTCTCTTCTCTAGTAAAAAGGCCAAAATTCAATAATGATATATTTGGTTAAGGCCCTGCACACTGGCCGACGGATGCAAAATGTTTGTAAAAAGGACACAGCGGACGAGAAAAATGTTCCATCCGTTGTGATCCTTGTTTGATCGCCGCTTCAAAGGGGCAAAAATGCAATGAAACAGAGCGGACACACAGAAAGGAACGGACGGGGGAGGAAGGTAGGGCGGAGGAAAGCGGAATGCTCCATCAGAACCTAGCGAAGTGGAAGCAATAGAGCAAGAGTGCAACATCTGCCTACGGCTTTTCCGAGGACCGCAGGCAAAAGGTGGACCGTGGAACGGAACAGCGGATGCAGACGCAATACCAAGCGTGATGAAGCGGCTATTACAGCGGATTGCCGAACTGGATGCAACAGCGGATGCAGAGCGTATGCCAAGTTGGAAGTCCTAGCGATGCCAGCGGATGCCTAGCGTTCATTAGTGCGCATTGGCGGGGAGGATGTCATTCGTCAGCCCCACAGATGTAAAGGAGAAGCAAGCTCCCAAAGCAGGGGTCAAACATCAGAGGCTAAAGACCTGCTTACCAGACGACAGCTTGCCGCCACAGCCAGCTTGCAGCCAGCCAGCAACCACATACCATGGGAAGAAGAGATAAGCTCAGTGCCATCCCTGCTGCCAGCCTGGCCAAGAGGACAGCGTACCCTCCGCACACCCCTGGCCTCAAACTGCTGCATATCTGCTGGGGCTTCTGCGAGTCCGGGGGCTCTGCTCTTCTGGGGCTTGGGGCTTCTGACTTGATGCTGCGCTGTCTGATGGAGTCTGATTGCTGCTTATTGGCGGTGGTGAGCTTCTGCCTGGTGCTTTACTCTCTGCTCGGAGTTGCTGCTCTCTGGAGGAGCCTTGCGTGATGCATGCTGATCTCTGCGTGTTGCTTCTGCTGGTGTCTTACTCTGCTGGCAGCTGCTTTCGTGTGCGGTGGTGGCTTATGCTGGTCTTATCTCTTGCTGCACTGATTCGCCTGTCTGGAGTCTTCTGGCTGTGTGTCTAAACTCTGCTTCGGCGCTGTTCCTGTGCGTGGCTTCTGCTGGTGGCTTCTCTGGCTGGCACTGCGATCTGTGCCTTGGCTTGTGCAGCGCTGGTCCTGCTGGCCTTCTGGTCCTGCTTGTGCTTACTCTCTGCTGCTGATCTGGTCCTGCTGGTACTGCGCTGTTGCGCTGCTTGCTGTCGTGCTGGGGTGGAAGGAGCAGCTCCCACAACGCTGGGAAGCCCCTTTGAATTGAGGGGCCCGATATAGTCCTTATCAATAGAGAGAGAGGCCAGATACGCGATAAACTGGGAGATGGGGAGGCAATATAACATCGATAGAGGAAACATGAGGAGTGGAGGATTGCTGGGAGGTGGCTGAGAGAAGAATTGAGGAGGGACACAGGCTCTACTAAGACACCAAAAGTGCAGCAGGCCGCTTGAGAGAGAAGGATGGAGAGCCTGGCTACACGTTCAGGAGGTTGGCTCCTCGGGTCTGGTTGAAGCGCACATGCACACTGGTACGAGTTGGAAGCTGGTTCAGCCTTCAAGGAAGATCTGCAGGAGCCGTGGTCAAGGCTGAACGGAGGTCAGTAGCAGACCTACATCATGTGCCAAGTGCAGCTTCGGCTGGATGGGTGAGATCCGCGCACTGCTGAGAGCGCGCCTCTCACAACCCTCTCTCTACAGTGCAGCCTGCTGAGAGCCTAGTCCTCTTCTGTGCAGAGAGATTCAGCTCCTAGTCGTCCGAGGCAGGTAATTTGTTGGAGCGTGCCATGATGTGAGAACCGCCGCCGACAGCTGTTATAGGCTAGGCGAGCGGTGTGAAAAATGGAGCGCACCTGTAGTGAGCTACAGAACGGATGAATCACGTTAAGACAAACGGATGGTCTAAGTTGTTTTCTCTCTCCGTTTTACATCCTCTTCCATCCGTTGTGGCAGATGTGAAACAGTGGCTTTTAAAATTAATATGGAATGAGGATGCTTTATTTAACTGTCTGAAAACCAGCCTTCTAACTCTAGTATCTAGTGAATATATGGACCATACTTAGCATATAACATTAGGAATATATGATGTCAAATCATCGGAATCAAGTCATGCTAAATGCCCATGTCACGGAGCTGGGCAAGAGCAGATTCGGATGAAAGAAGGATGTAACTATGGAGAGAAACACTTGTGCCCAATCCATGTGGTTAACGGCGTTCACGTTCTTAGCTCACCTACCAGATTGTACGTCCGTTTTTCAATCCTCGACAATCGCCAGCATTCCGTTCGATCTGAGGTTCCATCCCTCGTCAAAAATTTTGAGCAACTCAAACTTTTAGTGGAAAATGTATCAAACACGTCACTCTGCATCGCTATGCATAGGGAACATAACGTTCGCATCGTATTCAATGCCGTTGACCGTGCCGCGCTACATCCGCATAGGCGATTGCCGCTGTGCATACGACCGCACAAGTCAAAATCCGCTCACAGCGAAAGCGGACACAGGGAGGAGAGCAAAACGGAGTGGGGAAACGGATGCAACACATTGAGGAGTCGGTACGTACGGAGAAGAGACTAAAGCGGATGAGCTCGCATATCAGAAGCGGATTTAAATAGCGGAAAATAACGTTCGCGTAGAAGGGCCTTATCTCAGATATTAAGGAGTCTAGAACGGATTCCTAGAGGAGCAAAAGGAACAAATAGTGGATAAACATATATGCCTATAAAAATGGAGCAACTCCACTCTGCGTGGATTTCTCATAGTCCAGAGCGAACGCCCATGCTGGCAGACCTCTCCAGCCTTCATCTGGCTCTTGCTCTCCAACCATCCCCTACATTCCCAGGATCGCACAGAATACCACTCCTTGTGTAACCACCATGCGCTGGGCAACAGGCGAAGCCATTACCAGGCGCTCTTTCAACTCTTCTATCCGGAGATAAAGGAGGCGTTCATGAAGTGTGTGGGTCTTGTAAGGATGCGAGTCTCTGAAGAGGAGAGTAGGACTTCGTTAAACGCGATAGCTGATGGTGTCGGTGATGTCCTGAGGAACGAAATACCGCTTGAGTGTCAGTCCAAACTTCCATGAGGATGCCCCAGCCATGTTTGATGAAGTTGGAGCCAGGCGAGACCCAGGTTGACCAAGCAGAGACCAACATTCGGCCTCACCTGACCCTGGGCTCAAGGTGCACTGCTCTGCGCCACCGCGGGTGGCCGTCAGGGACCACCTACAGGAGCATGCAGTACGGCTGGATGGGTGTCGCACACAACACATTCAGCTATGTGTGGCAAGAAGTGGTGCAGGCATCATCGAAGTATAAGCCTGGAAGAGCTCCTCCAGTTGCCCCTCACAGAAAAGCTGAAGAAGAGTTGCAAGAGGAGTGGTATCAAGAAGTGAACTTCCCGCACAAGAGAACCGTGAGGAGCTCATAGATGGCAATCGCGTGGCCTGCAAAGGCTCGCACGCAATCGGAGGTCCACTTATTTCAACTACATGGTCGACTGCTAGACTACAAGGTCATTGTACATGCGAGTGCTTCAGGCAACGGGTTCTGCTGCAGATGCCAGGTATAAATTACAACGCGGCAGTGACGCTCATAGGGAGGGCTGGGACGCAGCGTCATCAATGGCTTTCCCCAGATCAGGTACCCCCTCGCAGACCAACACGCAAGAATTGCTACTTGTCATCATGGGATGACGGGCCTCTCCGTCAGAAAACTTACCTGTACATTGAAGCGCCTTACACTGTCGCAGACTGCCTTCACCCGTGAAGAAGATCTTCAACTACAGGCTGTTCCAGGGCAAGACGGTGTGGAGCAACGCCTTGCATCCCTGGGCACCGATACTAGGTTTCAGGTGACTTTCCTACTACGCCATCTGCCAGCATCGCCCCAGAAGACGTAGGAAGGATCCTGGAAAGCTTGCTGCATCCTGCAAGTATCTTCATGCGCACAGAGCCCTAAGCCGTGGTGCAGAGACGCAGGTGTTGGGCAGAACAGGGCTTGTGGGGACCCTCCAACAAGGCATGGGGGAACATGGAGCTGGGAATGGAGGCTAAGGGCAAAACCTAGTCGACACTGAGGATTGTGTGGCAAGGCCCAACAGATGCCTCATCTAGTAAGGGAATGAAGCAGCGAACCTGCTGAAACACTGGTCAACTCCCCCGCGTGGAGAAAGGGATGTGCAAGAGCAGGCCTGAATAGATGATAATGGATGCCTTCCTTTCAGTCTGTCTCAATCCAGCACGTGATGAGATTGGTCATGTATGTTGGGGGGCCTAACAATGACAGGTGCAATTTAATAAGAGTTGTGTTTAGTGGTTGATATGTGTTGGATGATTGATTACATTATTATTGATCATTTAAGGGCATAAGTGTGGCACATGAGTGGTGGACCATATCAGTCCGCCTATGCTTGCACTGGATGGTTTATCATCTCACAGCTATTAACGCATTGCCCAAAGTAGTCGGCCTGGCCCTATACCCAACAAGCAGCAAAGGCTTAATCATCTTCTGGAAAGTTTCCACCTAAGGATTTATTTAATATAATGACAATGAAGCGCAAGTGTGTGATGAAAATATTATCTTTATTAAAAAGGTGCTGTAAAAGAGAAATATGGACCCAAGTCAAGGTGTCCAAATAAGTCAATCAGGGGTAGCCCCATGTCTTTCTGGCACTCTTCTTGTCACTCCGAGGTGGCCCAGTCTCAGGGGTGAAGGCTCCAGGTTGCTGTGGAGGTGGCGCTGCTGCAGTGCTGTGGTCTGAAGCACCAACTAGGGGTGCTGGCCTGAGAGGACGACAGGGGATGGTGTGTTGAGGAAGCTCTCAGACAGCTGGCCTCAGCCCGTGATGTTGAAGACCCCTTCCTCCATGACGTGGGGTGTCAGCGCCCAATACCAATGACACATGTACTGAGGCCGGGCTTGGCTGTGGGTTGGAGGAAGGAGCAGTGTAAGTGGGCTTCTGGTCTGCAGCTGAGTGAGGAACTGCGTCGACAGTGGCGTGGGGCATCGTGGCGTGGGGTGGCATCATTGGCATGGGGTGGCATCGGTGGCATCGGTGGAACCGGTGGCATCCGATGTACATGTGCCTGGACTGGGAAGGCTGTGCTGCTGCTGTGTGCTGCATGTACCTCCTGGTAGGCCATAGCCTTGTTGGAAAGGGCCCATGGAAAGCCTTGAAGGGCAGTGGACATCACCTGGGGTGAGAGGAGCAGACCTGGACTGGGTGGGAGCAGGTTCATCTTTGTCTGGAGGGTTGTGAAGCAGATCGGTGATCCTGTCCTTCACCACCTGGTACTGGGGTTCCACCATTTCATGAAGACGGTCTGGTTCAGCATAGGTGAGGAAGGGCTTGCGGTTGGAGGATGAGGAGTTGGTGTGGACCAGCTGAGAGAGGAGAGATCTACGCTGCTCCTGATGGTGTCTTCTATCTCCAGCAGGACGTGTGGCTCTGTCCTCTGGTTTGCCTCTCTGCCTTTCTGTGGAGTGGAGCTGGGAGTGGATGCCAGGTTGGGCTGTGGGGAAGTGCTGTCTCGTTTCTCCCACTGCGTCAGGGGTCGTCTACTGCATCGCTCGTCGCCAGGGTGGAGTACTAGCTGTCGGGGGGTCCCACTATCGTGGCACGCTCCACAGATACCGTGCCTGGAGACAGGAGCTTGACTCTCTGCCAGAAGAGGACTGCTCTCAGCAGGGCTGCCTGAAAGAGAGGGTTGTGAGAGGGGCTGCTTTCTCAGTGGCAGATCTTCACCCTGCCAGGAAGCTATATCTTGCCATCTACGTAGGTCTTCTGTCGTCCCATCAGCTTGCCGCAGCCCTGGCCAGATTTCTTGAGGTGCAGCTTCCGTCTACGCAGGTGTGGCATGTGGCTTCAGCAGCCGAGGAGCACCTCCAGTGTAGCCCAGGCTCTCCGCCTTCTCTTCCCAAGCAGCCTGCTTCCTTTTGTGTCTCTGTAGAAGCCTGTGTCCCTTCCGCCATAGATACTCGTTCTCCTCAGCCACTCCAGCACCTCATCCTCATGTTCCTCTTCTATGTTGTATTGCCTCCGTCTCAGCTCGTTCTGCGCTCTTGCTCTTCCTTCCCTTTGGAAAGGGCATTTATGGGAATCCTCATTCATAGGGGGCTCTTCGAGGTGGTAGGTGCTGCTGGCCTCCAACCATTCCCGACTAATCGACCAACACACAGCTAGCGAACTTAATAGCGAGGGAAACAGCGAGAGACCAGCTGCAGGCACATAGCAGCGCTAGCACCAGCAGAGATGTTGAACACATCTGAGGCAGCTTGAGAAGCCGAGCTTTAGACACAGGTAGCACAGGAACCCCCGAGGAGGCTCCCACAGCATAGCTACGCAATGCTAGCTCGGGGACCAGAGGCTGCTACGTATGCGTAGATGAGGACCAGAAGGCATTCGAGCAGACGATCAGGAGGTCACCAGGTCAGACCGAGCATGATCCAACGATCAGACAGGCGCCTAGCAGAGTAAGCAGCGCATTCAGAAGCACTCAGCACCGAAGGAGCAAAGTGCGCGAGCAACGAGTAAGCTACCTAGTCAGAAGTCTAAGTCCATCTGGCCTTAGAAAGAGGCATCGAGGCAGCGTAAGCCACGGGCTAGCAGAGCCAGCGGCAGCATCGACGCTAGGGAGGGCAGTGCAGGCAAGAGTAAAGCACGCCAGCAGCAGCACCGCACATCAGTGGAGCAGCGTCGCCATTTCCAGCCTCCCCCCCGCGGCTGAGCTCCCAGCCTCGTCGCCACACACCCGGACGGCCCAGCACTCCTGCCTTCCACCCCTGCGCGCCCACCCCACCCCAAAGCAGAGTTGAAGGCACGGGAGAAAGCAGCCATCGAGCCGAGATTAGCAATCACAGAGTTTAGGCACGCGAGACAGAAGCTACCAACTGCAGAAGCAAGCATATGCAACAAGAAGCTCACCTCAGAGACGAGCGAAGCCTGCGGCGCTGGCAGCGGAGCGCCAGTAGATAGGCAAGTGATGGTGTCAGGGGTGGTGGAGGTGGCCCTGTCCCTACTTGCCAGGGTCTGTGCAGGCATAGTGCTGATGAGCTTTCTCTTTCTGCTCAGTCTCCATGGGTTTGTGGGTGTTGCGTTGCTGGGCTGGAGGCTTTGGCGTTGGGGCAAGCAGGCAGGGTAGGCTGGCAGCATGCAGATCAGGCTGGCAGGTGGCAGTGCGAGGCTGGTCAGGCAGGCACTGGCACGCAGCAAGGCTGGCAGGCAGAGCCATTAGGCTGGCAGGTCATTTGCAGGCATTAGGTCAAAGGGCAGGCAAGGCTGGCAAGGCTGGCATGCGGACAGTCGATTGTTAGGTCGTGGTAGCAGGGTATTTCCTCTGACATTGTGTGATCTCTGCTTGGGAGCTGCTTCCCTTTTATAATCCGCGGGCTTGACGGCAATAGCATCGGTTCCCCGCATGGGACAGCAGTGAGTACTGCTGAGGTCATCGGCGGCTGAGGGCATCGGGTTTGGCGAGGCCTTCCGCTTAGCCTCGCCGCTAGAGGCTTCGTCCGCTTCTGCCACGCGCTTTTCCATCCCCCTTCAGAGCGATCTCCCGCTGCATCCCCCTGTTCTTGTCCGTTCCGTGGGGCCGCTTTGCTGAAGGCCCCTCCGAAGCCTTTAGTCGGATTGCTCCCGAATCGGGTGCTGCCCTCAATCCGCGTTTGCCATCCGCTGAGGTCTTCCAGTGGTGAGGACCTTTTTCCGTGCTGACTATTTCCGCTTTCCCATCCATCCCGTACGTCCCCGCTTCTCCCCGCGGCCATTCTTCCGTGTTGGTCCGCTGGTGTTTATGGCAATGTTCTTGGAACCGATCTTTTGAGAGCGGATAAGCAAAACGCATGGAAAGGTCCGCTGTGTCCTTTTTACAAACGTTTTGTATCCGTCGGCCAGTGTGACAGGGCCTTAAACTCCCTAAACTATTCCTAAGTTCAAAAGAGTTAAATCAAATGTGTCTCAGTTTTTTCATGATCAAAACACACACACACACACATATACACACACACACTTGCCAATAATTAACAGTTGGTTAATTATTAACTATCAGGAAAAGAACTCTGAATGAATCAGTAGTTGGCTTTATATTCCCAATAGTATACAAATGTACATATCATAAACTAGAATTTATGATTAGGATCATAAACTAATTTATAGTAGATGTTGTCAAGTTTCCAAAAAAATCGGAAAATTATTGCTTAGGCCCATGGAAATATTTCTGATGGAAAGATAGACAAATAGACAGACAGACAGAGGAACATTTCTGATGAGATTCATATTCTACCCTTCCAATTAATTTTCATTATTCAAGGCAATTAATCAAAATCATAACAATGTTAGCTAAGAACAATAAAACAAAGACAGACACAGCAAATGCCAATTCAATAAGATGTCTACAGTATTGTGTATGCACACATAACAGTTTTAGCATAGCTCTCTGTTTAATGGATAATGCATTCCCACTCCATCTTCAAATCAATAAATCTCTTATAGAAAAATCGTTGTCAAGATTTGACCACATAAGGTAAGTAATAGAGCAATCAAATGTCTTTGAAGTGGTCCCCACTGACATGCAACCAAGATGGTTTTTCCATTCCATCACAGTGAAATCTTTTATATTTACTTGAGTTCTACACAGATAATCACCAAGTTTTGCTGGGCACTGGGGATACAGTAAAAGAAAATTGGATTATTACAAGTCTTACCTCATTTGCATTATCTACATTGAAGGGTAATGTGGTGGGATTCAATTTTTTTTTACTATCAGTTCTGTGGGCATGGCTTAATGGGCATGGCAGGGGAAGGATATTGTAAAATCTCCAGTCAGAAGTGGTATTTGCTGGTTCTCTGAACTACTCAAAATTTCCACTACTGGTTCTCCAGAACTGGTCAGAACCTGCTGAATACCCACCTCTGGTATGAGTGGAACAATAGTTTGGTTGCCAGTTTACTTATTTATTCATTAAACCAATTTATATAGCCTCCCCTCCATCACACACACAAGCAACTCTGGGCAATATACAACAGAGCTTAGAACAGTTAATAAATACATTAAGAACTATAAAAACCAAATTAAAACAAAGAAAAACAGACACAGGTATTTAAAAATAGTGGAACCATCTCACTAGTTCAATGGCCCCTGGGTTTCCATAAGCTCAAAATTGATAAGGACAACCTTAGGTTCCCTCTGACTGCCCACTTTTGTGTCAAAGGTGTCAATGCATTGAAACACAAATGCTTGAGTCCATGCAGTTCAAATGGAAATGGAACATTAGTGCATCATCAATACTTGTAATTTTTGAAGGTGAGAATGTTTCAGGAGGGAGAAAATGTACTCTTTTTTTTTCTAACAAAAGCTTCCAAACTGCTTTTCTTGGTAGCAATTTATAAGAAAGAGAACCGATGTTTGAGCATGTCCTTGGCCATAAATAAGGAAACTGACAAATTCAAAAATCAAAATCCTCACGAGGATTATATTAATTTGTGTATATTTTGTTTGTTTGTTTTTCTTCCTTTGCTTTGTTTGCATTAGCTCACATTATGAATTGGCAGTCTATGCGGAACATAGACACAATTTAAACATGGTTTTCTTCTGTAGTTTACCCTCTGTTAAAAACATTTACTTATATTATAGATGTGGGAGAGTTTGAAAAACAAATCTAAAATAATCTATTGGCTGTCAGATCAAAGTGTAGCTCCTGAATATGTTTGAACCTGCACTTATCTTCCATCTTATGCATTCCATCTTATGACTCAGACTTGCTGTACGGCATACTTTTTCCAACAGTGCCATTGGGAAAGAAGATTTGAAAGTCAGTTCAGCTACCACCTCAGTTTTCAAATTGTTAATTTCTGGGCGAAGAATGGAGGTGAGGCCATCGTGATTTTTAACAGCTCTTTATTCCATACTGCCTGTAAGGCTACAGACTCCCTGGCTGACACAGCTCCTCTTATAGGAAACTGACCAACCAATCAGGAGAGAGTATTTTCCCACTCCAACAGAGGACCAGAATGAGAACTTCAATTGACAACTGTACACAATACATAACTCAAATCCTTTTTTTCCCCATTTTTTAAGACAAATTATTCCAGTTACAGAATTGCTGCAGTATTCTTTTTTTTAAAATGCATTGTTGTCAGTCTAATTGTGCATATATTTAAGAATATGATTTTTGAATCATATTTCATATTTTGAATCAAGGTTTTGTCTCTTGTTCTATCCATTGCCTTCTCCTTGGGAAACAACAGTTTCTGCAGAAATATTTAGGAACTTGGAGAAACTGGTACATTTTTTCAGACCCACTACAGCAGGGGTCTCCTATCTTGGCAACTTTAAGACTTGTGGATTTCAATTTCCAGAAGTCCACAAGTCTATAATTCTGGGAGTTGAAGTCCACAAATATTAAAGTTCCCAAGGTTGGAGACTCCTGCACTACAGGATCTTTCTTTTATCTGGGAAGTTTCTCAGGTTTTTGATGAAAGCCAGAAGAGTGACTTTGGGGGAGGGGGAGTTGTTGTTCTCAGCCCAAGCTACCTCATGGGGTCGTTGTTGCTGGGAAAATATTAGAAGGAAAGCATATTAGGTATGTCTGCTGCCTTGAGTTATCAACAATAATAAAGGTGGGGGGGGGGAATAAAACAAAAAAACATATCACTTTTTCAGCATTATCTGGATCAGGTGGGAAAGCTTTTAAAACAGCAAGCTATGGACAGGTTTGTTTTTGATGTCAAGGACACTCTCATTGTCTGTCTCTGTAAATTACAACACACACACGTGTGTATTGTAAAATCTCATCTCCAGTCATACATACTGCCATTGTTGACTCTTAACCGCAGGCATTGAGGCTCTTTTGTACAAATTCATCTCATTTGCAGCATCCAGAATAGCTTCATAAATGACCAGTAGCCTTCCCTGTGTTGCTATGCTCCTTAAAAACTGATTCTGGACACCACAGGGGTTTCTCCACCTGAGGACCCCAGGCAATGCTGAAGAGGTGACATTTGATCAGAAACAGATGGAGTCACCACATCCCAGACCTTTGCATTAAGGAAGTAACTGGGCCACATCCAGTTAAGCTTAACCACTGGCATGTCCCATATCGTCCCGCAGACTCTCTGTCAGCAAAGTCAATATCCGTCCTCACGTCAATGAGGCAAAGTGTGAGGCTGTGGTTACCCAAACCTGCAGTCTAATTGCTAAGGTCTGGAAACCTCCACTGAAAACAGTGACTCCTAAGGACTGTGAGATGGCTCATTTCTGACAATTCACTGTTTCACAATCAGGAATGGAGGGAAGGGCATATTTTTTATAAATCAGATACCTCTTTGCAGCCCTCTCCTGTGAAATTCAAGCCTATGGTTACTGTTTACATAAAGAAACAAAACCAAGAAAAAGGATGCAGTAGATTGTGGGGAGGAGACATTTCTATTTTTCTCCTACTCAAATTTCAAGATTTAATGATTCGGGTCTACTTTTGTGAATGATGGTAAATATACTTATCCCAGGAGAATGTTGCAGGATCCAATCTGAGAATAAAGATTTATTCTTTCCAACTTGTTCAAGTGCTGGAGCTTATGATCAAGAAACTTCTCTCTCTCTCCAGAATGTGTCATATTCTGATGATGAGTTCCAGCATAAGCCCAAAAGCTCAGAAGAACAAACCTTTGGTTCTGGTGACCAGAACAGATCAGATCCTGCATGTCTACTTTCTTGGTCTTCCTCTTCCTCTCCCATCCTTTAGGATCTCTGTCTGGTAGCTCTTGAACACCCTTGTATAATAAGAGTCTGTTACTAAGGTTTTACCTTTGTGCTTGGTGTGTGTATTGGATCCAAACTAAGGGAGAACCTAATTTAAGCCATAGTATATTTGATAAAAGATATATTATCAATCTTAATTATGGATTCAAATAGCAATATGATAAGGATAATAGTATTTAGATTCTTCATTCAGAGTTGAGTATAGCAATAAAAAATGCAGATCGTATCAATAAATGTTTCATTCTTGGGTTGATTACTAAGAGTGATTAACAATGTTGATTCTCTGAAAAGGCAGTCCCGCTCCTTTTTCTGGGGTGGTGGGGTGGTGGGGGAAGAGAGCCCAGATTGGGAATTTAAGACTTTTTTGTCTTGAGGCATTTGATTGTTACCCTTAACCTATGAGTCATATCTTGACCTCCCTTTCATGCTCTTTGCTCCTCCAGAGCTCCCCCAGTTCATTTCTTCAATCCCTGCTTCTGTTCTGGGATCTCTTACTCTGAGCAGGGCCACATTTCCTGCTTTCAAGTATTCAATGAAGTGCCCAAGAGATTCACTGGTGTTTGCTATGTTGTGTTATATTTTGAAACAGTCACGACAAAAGTGACCATTGAAGAACCCTTCTTGGATCGTTTGTTTTAAATATCATGCGAGGAAGAAACCTACCTATAAGCACAAAGGCTTTCCCTTGCTTTCAAAATGCATGAAATTAGATCTGGTTTTTATTTTATTTACTTTGGATAAAATCCAAATGCTGTTTTTTTCCCTTATATGCTCTAAATCACTAATTCTCTTTCTTTCAGCAAATGCTAATTAGGGAGTCAGGGTAAAAGACGGAATGTTACCAGCAATTTTATGCAGCTGCAACAAGAGACAGAACTTCAGCAGCACTAATAATAAAGTGATTGCCATCCCCCCCCCTTTTTTTTTGGTCTCTCATAAAAGGTGATCATCACAGAGAGGCTCTGTTCTGATTAGGTCTTCAGCCTCCGTAAACATTTCATTTACAAACAAGGTCGCCCTTGAGTCACTTTCTCCCTCAATATAGCTCAGCATTTGTAATGTAAGAACTTGCATAATATTGCAGACTTGTTCACATTTATTTGTTCTATTCTGTAGCTTCAATATTGTTAAAAGGGACACGTGAGGTAGATGGAGTGTCAAAAAGTCAAAATACTGGTTACATACAAGGCAGAGTGACATGATTGCAGACTCATTTTGGTTTTTTTGCTCCTCCCGGAAAACACCCCCAGGCAAATATTATGAACAAGGCAGGAAAGTAAATATAAACAGAATATAAATTAAAAGGGCAGAATATAAAATAAGGAGCATAATGAAGGAATCTAATTACCTTTATGTCCTTGGGGACAGATGAACCTAATTTTAAGGATAGTCAAGATTGCAGTGAAAATGGATGGGGAACTTGCGCAGGGCTTGACAGTTAAGGTTATTAGAATTGGAATTCAGAAGATCACACTACACCCTAGTCTTCCCTTGAACCTAAGCTACAATAAATTCTTGTATGGGGTTCTGCAAATCATCTTTACAAAGCTTTGGAACTAGTGCTCTGCTCGTTTGTTTCTTCTGAACATTTATTAATCTAAATTTTAATCAGTATAAATAGCCCCAGCAGCCTCCCTGAGAATGAGATGTCATGGAGACGTTAGGAGAACAACCTCACTTTTATGCAACCAGAAACAGTTAGCTTGAGTAACAGAACAAATGTGTCTCCAAGTATGAGTACAGGGCTCAAAAATAAATACTGTACATAGTTGCTGCTCCAATTGTGAGCAAGGTAGGACTTATGTTGTAACTTGGCAAAGACCACACTTTTAAAGCAGTCAAAGCACACCTTTTTTTTAGATGATGTAGGAAAGTTGTATTTCTTCTAGATAATGCCTTCTCTCCTTCATAAAAAAAATTACATGCTCTAAACAAGCACCTTTGTCAACCAGTTTGTGATGAATGACACCATTCTCCACTCTATTCATCTCATAAACTGGTTGTTCAAGTTTTGCTTTGTTTTTTACTAATTCTTTATTCCTTGTGTAAATTTCCTTACTGGCAGAGAAGCAAAGTCTAGTAAAAGAGGGAAAGGTTTTGTCAGGCTATTTCTTGAAAATGGAACTTTTTTGGGGGTGGAACATTTGTTTACTTTTCTCATTCTTAGAAAGATATATTTAACCTACTAAGTTCTGCATGAGAGAGAAAAACAGACAAACCTTTTATCCCACTTACACCTAATTGTAATTGTAACCTAATATTTCACCTCTTATTTATCTGAAATGGATGATTGCCAAACTTTGAAAAAAAAATCTAAAATTTTCAAGCTCAACTGAACAAGGATGTGGTTGCTGCTTCTACACTAAAAAGCCAACTCCGGAACTTACATGATACTCAAGTGGCATAAGATATTTCTCTTTGTCCATTTGCAGCTGGACAAAGGACTGCTGACATCAGAGGAGGAAATCTTTGCTTTCTCCAAGGTCAGTTTATTCTGAGAGTGAGAATCCTTGACTTCAGAAAGGTCACAAAGAAAGCATAGCAGGGCAGATTGCTTGAGGATCTGCTGAATGCAAATAATTGTGACCTTGGCAATGATACTTCTTCCAAATTCCTTCCTTCTACTCTACAACTAACAGGATGGTAAAATCATTAGCCAGTGTTGCTCTCTATCTGAACAGTATACAAGTCCAGTTAGAGTCTTCACTGTTGTTTCTGCTACCATTCTTTTTTCTTGCTAATGGAAACTAGACAAAGCCAACTTCCAAACTCTAAAAGACCAATGTCTGCATTCAGAGTTTTTGCCTACTGCCAGGTTTTCATCACTGAAGTGAACAGAGTTGTAGACTTCAGAGCTAGAAGAAGCCATGTTGGTTTCTAGTGGTCTGCATTGCTTCTTGTTGCAGGCCATTGGTATCCATTGCTTACCAATAGTATGTCTTCCAACCGTGGTTGTTCTCCAATCCAGCTATCCCCAATCTTTCTGGCTTTGTGGACTGGTGGGGGGCAGAAGGAAGAGGGAATGCATGAGTGGCAGCTGAGCATGCATTCGCAGCTGTATTTGCACACACGGTGGGCGGGCACCCATGCCTGGCCACTCACACAAAAGTGTGCCCACTGCTCACGTAAGTGGAGCTGCACACACATATGTGCTTACCACCCACTTCTGTGGCCCGGTTCTGAAAGGGCCAAGGCCCACTAGTGGGCCACAGTTTGGGGTTGGAGACCCCTGCTCCAGTCCTTAATTAACTGTCATGTTCATAACATGTCTGTTTTGAATAAAAGCCTTTCTAAATATTCAAATCCTCTACATCTAGAAAGCACTGTTCAAAATCATATGAAACATTCTAGTATTTTTTTTAAAAAACTTTGTTTTTGCAATAATTATTTTTTAGAAAATAAATTATTTCTATTCCTAACAATTTCAGTCACTCTTTCTCTCTTCTCCCCTTGCCTGAAGTTATCCTTAACTATTCAACTGTTTAAGTAGCAGGAAACAAGCCATTCTAATTTTACTGTAGGTACAATTTGATGCACTTTACTGACCACTGGCATGGTCAAGTAACTCTTGGGACATGACATTTTCCAGCAACTTTTGGCCACCTTAGGCTAGTAATGGCACAGTGGTTAGAATGCAGCATTGCAGACCATTTCTGCTGATTGCCAAGAGTTTGATTCTCAATGGCTCAAGGTTGACTCAACTTTCCATTCTTTCAGGGTTGGTAAAAAGAGGACCCAGATTGTTGGGGGCACTGTGCTGACTCTCCAAACTGCTTAGAGAGTGCTGTAAGTGCTAATGTTATTGCTAGTGCAGCCATGCCCCCACCCCTCTGGGGTATAGTTATCCTCTGTGTTGTAATGATGAGGCAGTCGAGTTGTTTGACCATGAACAACTGAATCATTATGATCTTTACTGGAGTATAGTCTTGTATTTATACACATTTTTAGTTATCCTCCATCATTGGTTAACTTTGGTTACTGCTTAACTTTCGTTACTGTTCAGCACAATAATCCATACAATTAATTATCTCTAGTTAAAGTCTAACATATGTTTACTTCCCCTCTCTAATCCTCCTTTAGATTAGTGACTTTGCCTGAGTTGTATTTGCTTGGAAACATTCTTTATCTGAGGTTTGCCATCCAAGATTGGAACATTCCTGCAATTACAACTCTATACCTCTGGAACCCTTCTGCTTACTTTTCAAATGGATCTTTCCTTCTGTATCCAGATCAGCTTGGAGCGTAGAATCATCCAAATAACAGCTGGCCAGTAATGGAAGGAGACATGAACTGCACCATGAAGCTGAAGAAAGAGAACTTTCTCTGCTACTCAATGGCACAACTCCATCTCAATACCTGCCAACTGTTTGAAATGATCTTTCTCATATTTTTTAAACAGTCTAACTGTTTGGGATTCCATCTTCCGGCTGCAAGTTAGAAGAGAAGCAATCTGGACTGACTGGGAAAAGCAAAATCGATGCCAGTTTATTTTTCTGATGGTTTAGATAGAGGGAGAGCATTTTAATTGAGTCATGAAGGAAGTGGCCCTTGGGCTTAAGGTGTTTAATTATAATTATAATCCAAGAAGTCATGATAAAACCTTCCAAGTCATCCAGGGAGATGGCGTAGGCAGATACAAGGTGATTTCTTTATGGGAGAAAGCAACATTTCAATAGGACTCTTTCACAAGATCCCATCTGCATCTTGGCACACACACATCTGTTTCTAATAACTTTGTTTGGCTGGAAATCCCCAGTTCAGGATATAGTTCCACTGAGCTAATGTGGGTTGTTTCTTTGATTGCCATGGAAAAATATACCTTATCAAGTCACTTATCACACAAATGATTCCAAGCCATCTGTTTTGGACTAGTGGTTTTTGAGGGCCTATCAGACACAATCTATCATTTTTATCAAACAAGATTTCTGTACAGTTTTAACCAATCATGAAGAATCCAAGTATCAGTCATCAGAACACACACACACACACACACACACTTCCACTCTCTTTGTCTATCCAAGCCAAAATGTGGGCTGGGAAAATGCAGTCAGAAGAGCTTTTCTGCAGCCACATACAATTGGCCTCTGGAACATTTAGAGAGCATAAACAGTGCTACCATTCTGTTGGAAAGGGCTGAATAATAGTTGCAAAAGTGAAAGCAAAACACCCCATTTTTGTTCTATTCAGTTCATTCCATTGTCCCAGATCTGCAGATTCAGAGAGTTTAGCAGAACTTTTTGAGTTTCCAGGAAATGGGTGAGTTCTTTTTCTATCAACAGCAGCCACCAGTTTAATATTTTTTTTTAAAAAAAATTGGGAATTAAGGGATGAAAGTGCCTGAATAATTCTGAATTAAGATTTCCGCTATTCTTGAGGGGAGTGGGGGACAAAAATGGGACTCTTTTGTTTCCTCAGTTATTTTAACTTTACATTTGTAACACAGATATACAACACTATTGAGTGTAATTATCATCTCTGTTGCAGGGTCTCTTTCCAGTTCTGAGAAATCCTCAAAATAAATGAAATACTATTTGTATACATAGTATATACACTTACTATCAAATGGTTTTCTGGATTCCCATGATATCCCAAATTCTTATAACATGCTGAATCTAACCATATAGATGTGTTAACATACTCATCTCAACTTACAACAGTTCATTTAATGACCATTCAAACTTACCAAGGTGCTAAAAAAAAGGGAGTGATAACCGTTTTCTGCATTTATGACTATTGCAGCATCTTCACGGTGACATGATCAAAATTCAGATGCTTGGCAACTGGTTCATATTTATGACGGTTGCCACCTCCTAGAGTCATGTGATCAGCTTTTGCAACCTTCTGACATGCAACGTCAATGGGGAAGCCAGATTCGCTTAACAACCGTGTTATTAACTTAACAGCTGTAGTAATACACTTAACAACGTTGGCAAGAAAGGTCATAAAATGGGAGGCAAAACTCACTTAACAAATGTTTCACCTAGCAAGCTAAATTTTAGGCACAGTTGTGGCCGTAACTTGAAGGCTACATATAACAAGGCCAAAATGAGACTTTCTACTGCTTTACAATGCAATAGATTGTGTGAACACAAAAAGAAAGATTTGCACTTGATAGTTGAACTGACTTGGATTTGGAGAATTCCTCCTCAGTGTTCCTCCCTGCCATATTCCTTTACGATCCATTCAGTGGTGGGATTCAAATTTTTTTACTACTGGTTCTGTGGGTGTGGCTTGGTGGGTGTGGTTTGGTGGGTGTGGCAGGGGAAGGATACTGTAAAATGTCCATTCCCTCCCCACCCCACTAGCCTGCTTTCCAGCTCCGTTCTCCCGTGCAGGGCAACAAAAGAAGACCCAGCCAATCAGCTCGGCCTCGGAAGGCAGAGAATAGATGGGGGCAGGGCTAGTCAGAGGTGACATTTGCCGGTTCTCAAAATTTCTGCTATCAGTTCTCCAGAATTGGTCAGAACCTGCTGAATACCACCTCTGTAATCTGTCCCATTTCATCCCGTTTCTGTGTAATGCAGCAAGCAAATACCTCCTCTTAATCTTGAATTGTTTTCCCTGGATTAACACCAGTGGTGGGGTTCAAATAATTTAACAACTGGTTCTCTGCCCTAATGATTTCTTCCAACAACCTGTTTGCCAAACTGCTCAAAATGTTAACAACCGATTCTCCTGAAGTGGTGTGAACTGGCTGAATCCCACCACTGATTAACAGCAGACATTGATGAAAGAGAGAACAAAACTCTAATCAAGGAATCCCCAAGGTGAAAACTACAACTCTGATAGGGCAAATGCATAAAAGCTGGGGGCAAACTGCACACACACTAGCATCTGATTATGTTATCTAGTTAGAAAACAAAACTCTGCAAGCCCAACAACCAAGGTCAGACAGCACCAGGGACTTCATATTCAACCCTGAGCCACAAATGTTCTCTTCTATTGATAGTATGTAATTGAATATTTTTGGCCATACTGTCTGAGTTCAGAGGGTCAGTAGTTGGTCAAACTCTCTTCTGGGCAAACAACCCAGCCAGCCTTACGTGGTGCCTTGGTGTAACTGCTGCCAGTACCTTCCAGAGAATATTTTCATGGTACTTTCTTACAAGTTTCATACTTGATCTTAGCCAAAAGGCCACTATTTGACAAAAGGACCAGGCTTGTCAGTTAACAGATTAATTCTAGGACAAAAGGAATACATACTAGAGTATGTATTCTAAACCAAATATTGGGAGAAGAACCTGGCTTCAGGAGGGGATTCCTTTCATAGGTCCACACTTACAAAGCTGTAGTGTTATGAGAAAAAGGGCAGAAATTCAAACTACTTGATCTAGCCCCATCACTAGGTTAGTAACCCCTTTTGAGTAGTTCCTTCTTGAGTTATGCTGTTAGGCAGGGATGAAAAATTTGTTTAGTTTATGTCTAAGTTTGAACTTGCTTCAATTTGCACTTTTGAACCAATACATCAGAATCCAAAGCTTGCTATCATTAGAACTGAACAAATGTTCTTTGAATTTTGCATTGCAATTTTGCAGAATATAGCTGCCTGTACAAAATTCATCAAAATAGAAGGAAATGTAACAAGTAGGCAAGATTACAAGCAAAAATGCATTAGTCTGGAGGAAAAGACCCTTTGGAGCAAAGTTAAAAAGTAGTGAAAATGTATTTCCAAATATTAAAAAGACAACCAAACCAAGCTTGATATAACTGTAAAATTGAAAATGTGGGACTGTTTTGCTCATCGCCACTATTACTTGATGAAGAGTTGAAACAGGAAATGAGTGAAGTTGAACCTCTTGCAGTTATTTGAGTAGGAATATTTTTTTAAAAAAAATTGTTCTCCTGCTACTCTTTGAGAAGGTTATTTCAGTCTTATTGGTTGGATGTTTAGCCCTATACAGCTAGGTATTCTCCATTCTTTTCATACAGTAAAAAAAAAAAGAACAGAAGGCCATTTGTACACTTTTAAAAGGAACAATGAAAATCTTCATCTGAGAGGAAGGCAGGACGAAGCCCAGCAAATCTGCTAACCTTCATTTTTGTTGAACTTCAACTCAGTTAATGTCCAGCTAGATTGACTGTTTATCAAGGCAGAAAATGAGATCAAAGAAAACCTATAGGCTTGCTCCAATCTTCTCTGATAGGTGACATTTTCTTTCAGGCAAGTGGAAGATAGGGTTATTACCTCACTTCCATCAGTGCTTTCTGATCCATGTAATTTTGCACAGGAATGCATTGCAGCTAAACTATGGGAACCAAGGACATGAACTGGGTGGTTTGTTATTTGTGGTATGGCAGCAGTTAAGCCAGTGTATTTCCCACCACTAACCTTGACAGCTTCCTGTTTCCCATTCTGTCACTGTCAGCATTTCCCACCAAGTTCCTCCATCGCCAAAATCCACATAGTGTAGCTTTGTGGTGGGCCAGAGTTGACCTTTATTCCCCTAGAGGTCATTATTTCCAAGGTATTTCTCAGAGCAATCTGGTATTACTTTATCTCCCTGCCCTGGACACCCTCTCTGCTACAGTCAGGCCTTGAGAGTCAGGACTGTATGCAAGCATGACTCTACCAAGGCTTCAGGAGCACGTCCTGCTGTTATCAGATTTGATGGGCTTAGTCTAGCCTTCATCTCAGATAAAGACTTTTTCCAGAGAGGCCATTATAAATTCTGCTATCACAAATGCTCACTAGAAATGATGGAATATATTTTCTGAACAGAACAAGTAAGGAGACCACTGTTTCCCCCCCCAGCTGTTCTACTTTGTACAACATTTACCAGCTTTATATAGAAATAGAGGTCGGTGAATCTGGGGCTAATTGAAGGAGAATTAATTCATTTATTAGACTTTGCAACAACCTGGTGTAAGAATAGTAGAGGAATAGAGCAATAAACAAGCTGTAGCTGAAACAATTTGTAGCTGTAGCTGAAACAATTTGTATTCCTCAGATGAAGACTTGCAGGAAGCCGTTCTATTATTTTTGTATCTTGCATTTTCTATTTTTTTCCCCCATCCCATCTTTTGCTATTACTTATGGTAAATGGTTCCATTTTATACTTGTGGGCATGTAGCAAATTTGCAACAGGAAATTACCTTGTGCTACTCCCACTCTTTATTGGTAGCATATTCCAGATTGGGGGCCTGTGTCTGATTTTTCTCATTTTAGGAAAGTGTTGTTGTTTTTTTACACAGTATTAAATGAAACATGATTATGCCAAATTAAAAGTTCCAAGATGCACATCGTTATCATCTGTAACTATCTCGTGCAACTCCTTGCAGACAAATCACAAGGGAATACCGGATTCATACTTTCAGAGTGTACTTAAGAATGCATAGCAGCAGGGAATGATTCCATATGCAATTATGACAGAAGAAAGGTGATTATAGTGAAGATTTAATAGGCATACTTTTAGGACACCTGACTCTGCCACTGTTTCTGCTCTCCAATTTTTCAAAAGTAGTTTGGAGGCAAATTATTTTCATAATTACCACTCTCAACATGCATATAGAACATATACAAATCTTCCTTTTAATTGCACAAAGAATAGCACTCTGTCGGTGTCCTGATATTCCATTTTGGGTGGGTAGATAATTAGGTTCAGGTTAGAGAAGATGCAGTGTCAATTCTATTGTTACTTCATTGCCTTTTTAATAGCCTGTTGGCATAAAATTCTGCTAGGGCAGCTAACAGGAAGTGTGGGAAAATGCCCTGTGCACAAGATCACTGGCATTTCAGGTTGTGAATTAAAATATCCCCTTTTGGGGGAATTCTGAATGCTCTGCAACAGTGTTTCTCAATCTAATCAACTTTAAAATGTGTGGGCTTCAACTCCCAGAAGCATGCTGGCTGGGGAATTCTGGGAGTTGAAACCTACACACCTTAAAGTTGCTCATATTGAGACACAATATTCTACAATTCAATCAGAAAACAAGTGATGAATAAAATAGACAACACAGATGATGGCATGAGGTTAAATAAATTGAACAAAGAGACGTACAGCTACCTTAGAGCAGTACAATGAGGTATCTGGATGTTCCCATTTTATCAAGGACAAAAAAGCATGTATATATTATGAGGCCATGATGAAAAAGAGAGTTGATTAAATTTTAGTGCTGTTTTCTCTTCTCTTTGGATGTTGCCACATTATTTTTGTCCTGTGTCTATGAAAACTGAGTGGTTTTAGTCAATCTTATCATAGCAGAAGTTGGAACAGTATGGTCACCCCACAGACATCCCCTGTTCTTATTCTGAATGGCTTCAGGTCATTATGACACATCTTGATCGACATAGGGCCAATAAAGTGAACTAGACTCCCAGCATTTAAGGCAGAAAAGAGTTATGTTTGGCTTGCTTGTAAGGTCATATTTATCCCTTGTAAGGGTTTGAAGGGACCTAGAGTGTTAAGAAAACAGCTTTAAATTTAAACAGCCTCCTTATTTGTTTCAAAGATTATTCCACAATCATTATGTCTACCCTTAAAAACACACTAGAACATAAATACTTCTAGCTAGAAACACCGCCTTCAAGTTGAACTTGGTTCTTGATGATACTGGTATGGAAAATGATTTGGCATCATTTTATTCTTTTTTTAAAAAAACTTTGCAATCTAATCTATGGCCCTGGAATTCCCTGGTGCCCCTCCATTCAAATGTGACCATGCTTAGCTTCCAAGCCCAGGCAGAAATTGTCAACTGATGAAACAATCTAAGTGAAAAAACACAATATGATCTTGCCAGTCCCAAATAATTAATATATGAAGGGAAAACTGCAAAGAGCATGCACCAGTTTCATGAAAGGAATAAGCTTGCATCACTAATGTGCTAAACCTATTGAATTTCTACTTACAATTTAGGAATTAAAGTTAATAGCTCAAGGAAAAAGAAATTCTCTGAAGCTAAAGCTATTTGCCAATGGGCTTTCATTAATCTAGTGCTACCAGACTAGGACACAAAAATATTCCTGACCACTAGATGGCAAAAATAATTATTTTCTCTCATTTCTCTCATTGCTACCACTTAGTGCTTATTCAGATAATTGCAGACTAATTCTGGTATCTGTAGTTTCACTAACCTGTTTACTGTATAGTACTGGAAATAAAAATCTCCATAGTTGGCAGAAAATCATTTCCATCCAACATGTTCAGATAAGACTGATATTTCCAAATTTCAATTTACAGGATTGAAATAAATGAAAAACAAGAAATGATCCCATAGGAAATATATACAAACCACAGTAAAAATAGTCCAAGATGAAAGATGTGCCAACCAGTTGAGTAAGAGATAACTCACCAAACAGATTACTGTACAATAGTTTCATATTCTAAAATGTAGACCAAGATTCTGCAGAAAGATAGAAATGTGGCAGTGAAAGATCCAGGCAATGGAAACATAGTCATGCCAAGGAATACATATGTCATTGGCCTAAGCCCTGCAGCTGCTAATGCATCCAAGCAAAAACACTTTGAAGGATGTCTATTGGTCTGCAGGCAGCTGGGATTGCCTTTTGCCTTGTCTGCCTAGCTGTTACCGTAGTTCTGGAAAAGGGATAGGATTGGGAGATAGGAGATAAAAATGAAATTGTCCACCAGCTGCTCCAGCAGTTTGGAGGATTATCAACAAACTGAAACAAATTCAGAGGAGGTCTGTGGTGGAATGTAGTCTGGAGTCCCAGGGAGTGCAGCTACTTTCCAGAGGACAAAATGGCAGTAAAGGGTGAAAGGTTTGGTTCTCAGGAAGAGGGTCAAGACAGTGCCTCCTTAGCAGGTTACAGAGTATACAGTATCTATTATTATGCAGATAGGTACTCTAGTCTGACAAGATTCTGTCTATAAATGAAGAATAATAAAGAAAGCTACTGTAAGGTAACTCCATGTATATTTATTTATTCTTGGGGCTTGACAAGAGATAACCAAGATGAGCAAGATAATTTGAAACCAAGCATGGCAAGAATAATGAAATAATTGAGTATGTTTAGCCTATATAGAAAAGAAGACTAAGGGGAGAGAGATGCTATATAGAGAAGATGGTAAACCTACTCTCTTCACTCTGGAGGACAAGACCAGCATTGAGTTGGTACCACACAGAAGTAGATTCAGGTTAGATATTAAGAGGAATCTCCTGACAATAAGAGATAACAATCAGTGGAATAGGCAGATTTATAAAGTAATATGTTCTCTTCAGACAGAAGCTGGATGCCCTTCTGTCTGAAATGATTTAGAAAATCTTGCTCTGAGCAGAAAGTTGGAGTAAATGACATTTCAGGTCATTCCCAACATAATAATTCTAAGGAACTTTATTTTTGCCTCATGTTTTCATGTAATTTGGAAAGATTTTATAAACATATTATCACAGAAATTGTCAGATGGAAAAAATTACTGGAGGATTTTTGGATTTTTGTATTACTGCCAAACTTTTCTTCTTTTTGCAGAATCTAGTAGCAATTTATGTTCAGCTAAGTTACCAAAATTTGCAGTAGCAAGTCACTGCCTATATTAACAATGTCAAACAACAAAGTCTTAGTTTTACCCTATTTTAATTCTTAACATAGGATTTCTATCTTTAGGATACTGTGAATGAAGATAGAAAACAAATATAATAACGGCATGGGCAACAACAATCAAGAAAAATACTGGTAAATGTAAAAGTAGGTAAAATATTTTAATTCATGGCCCAGTAAATATCACCCTGAACCCTTATTATAGTTCAGGAAGTGTGACTTTCAGTGTAACCAGTGTTGCTGTGGGCAATTTGGGATGACATATGGGTAAACTACTCCTGTGTGAACTGGGTTTCATTGATATTCATGAACCTTCACATTATACATAATTCTTTATTATGAAGCTTGCACATCGTAAAGTATATTTTGGAAGTAGAGCAGAAAAACATGCCCTGGAGTTGCTTTGACAGCATGGGAGTGATTAATAGAAAGGGACAAGGTCTGTCTCTCCTCCAGAAATAGTTGCCTACCACTTCTGGTGATATGGCAACTCTGCACTGTGGATAGAGAAGAGAGCCCAGAAAAAAGATTTACTTTCAGTTTTAGGTAGATGCCAAAGAATTTGTCCTATATCTTTAATTGGTCTCTGCTCAGTCCTGGAACAAATCTTGAATTTAGAGAGAATTTGAATGATTTTGGCTAGACATTTGTTTAGGATGCCGGCCATTAACTTGCTCTGTTTCTGATTCAGAGTTTTTCTTTAAACTGATAACTGTTTGGGAACTTAGAGTGCAGTTGCTCTATTTTTATGCTGATATCCTTAAAATGAAATGTTACAGTGCTTCCTGGCAGTTTAAAGTATTTATTTGGGAGTTGAAAGAAGAAGTGCTAGAAAGAACTTGGGAAAGTTAAAACACTTGCTTACCTTATTATTTTGAAGCTCTCATTCTGAAAATTGAAAGTCTTTTTTGTCTTTTTTTTTTTTTGCCACATGCATGCTGTAAAGTACCATATTTTGGTCATCACCTTTAAAGCCTTTTGTACCATGGATCCAGAGTATCTGCAGAACCATTCCAACCTGATGGGACTAGCTCACCCCACTTGTTCCAGTGAAAAGGGCCCACTTTGGATCCTGTTGGCCAAAGAATTTTGGTTGGCAGACATCAGGAAAAAAGCCTTTTCTGCTGTGGCCCCTGCCCTCTGGAAGTGAGATCTGTTGGAGGTGAGATCTGCTCCTACATTCCTGGCCTTCAAGAAGAGCCTGACAGGGGTTTGCTATGTTGGGTAGACAGTGGATAGAGAACAGCTCCATCCCCAGGCCACCCAAAATAGCAATTGTACTTATATACTGCTTCACAGTGCTTTGCAGCCATCTCTAAGTGATTTACAGAGTCAGTATATTGCCCTCAACAATTTGGTCCTCATTTTACCCACCTCAGAAGGATGGAAGGCTGAGTCAACTTTGAGTTGGTGAGATTCGAACTGCCAAACTTCTGGCAGCTGGCAGTCAGCAGAGGTAGCCTGCAGTACTGCATTCTAATCACTGTGCCACTTTTAAGCATTTCTATTCTATTTTCTAATTTTAATTGGTTTCTAGTTCTTTTTAAGTTCATTTCTATGGAAATGAAGATGAAACAGATATACTGACCTTCATTCCCTCCCTCTGACGTATGTTTCCAATCCGTTCATAAACAGTATATTTCTGATTTGCTGCTATTCTATCCATTTTATTCCCTCCTCAACCTACTTCCTTGAAACCCTTTTTCACATTTGCATGCTTTCAAACTCTAGATAGGCAGAAGCTATTTGAATTCTTTATTGTCATTATATGTATATACGCAGTATACATACAATGAAATTTACGTAACACCCAGAAACCAGACCCAACACACACACACACACACATGACAAACACCCCCCACCTACCAAAATTCCCCACCCCCTAAAACACACATAAGCATCCAAACAACATGCTGTCCAACAGCTCACCTTAAGTTCATTGTTAAGTGCAATTATAACTCTGGGATAAACTGTTCAGAAAACATGTGGTCCGAGTTTTAATTGTTCTGTATCTTCTGCCAGAAGGCAACAGTTCACAAAGATTGTAAGCAGGATGGGAAGAGTCTCAAAATGTTGTGCAACTTCCTCAAACAAATGCAAAGATGTCATCCAGGGCTGGTAGCTGGAGCCCAATGATATTCTGGGCAGTTTTGAATGATTCTCTATAGAGATTTTTTGCCTGCTACAGAACTGCTCCCATACCATGCAAGAATGTGTTATGTTAGGACACTCTTAATGGTGCTGCGGTAGTAGGACAGAAGTAGAAGCTCAGATAGATTTATTTTCCTGAGCATTCTCAGGAAGTACAGCCTCTTCTGTGCCTTCTTCACAACCATGTTAGCATTCATAGTCCATGGGAGGTCCTCCGAGATATAAATGCCCAGAAGCTGGGGCAAGCAAGGGAGTTGATCCCATCCCATGGCGCTCGGGTCTCAAAGCTAGGCGGTCAGCTCTGCTCAGCGTCTTCAACCACTGAGCCATCAAGACCCACTTTCTAAAGGTCTCTTAAACTCAAGCTTTTGTCCTAAATGCAATGCAATCACCACCCTGCCTCACATGACTGATTTAGGCCAGCAGAAGAAAATAGTCCTTTTGAGATTGCACCAGAAGCACATTCATTAATGTAGCATTTCATTAAAAAAAATAAAATAAAAATGAAACTTTTGCTATGGGAATAGCTAACAATGGAGGGTATCACTCAGTGGGGTTAAAGCAGCTTCCAGGGTTTGAGTTTTTATCCCCCAGACAAATATATTGTTAGAAAGAACCCTAGACATGGTTTTCAGGTTTATAGATTTTATGATTTAAGGAAAACATAAATAGAATGTTTAGAAAATCATTCACCTGAACAGCTATATATCAAATGATATCTCCACTCAGAATTCCACTGAAACCAGTAACAGTGTGATTATCAGAAAGTTTTGCAAGAAACTGTGCATTAGCAAAGCTGGTCTCTTGCTATTAGTGCCACCAATTTGGTGTCCTTAAAAGCAGTGTTTGTCCCTTTAACAGGCCATCAGTAAAGGCAGCTTTGCTATTGAGGAAAAGGCACAGTTCTTACACAAAAGTCATTGCTTAAAAAAAGCTGGGAATACTACTTTCTCAAGTACATATGTAAAGAGTGGCAGCCTATGTGTGGATGAATAATTTACATAAGCTATAGGTGAGCTGAATTATGTTGACTTTATGGATTCTTTTATTATGCTCAAATAAAAAAAAAGATGTTGAAAAATGTCTAGCAAGTAGAGTAAATTTGGCAAAATGCCTTTTCTAGCAAGTCTTTAGGTCTTCTACAACTTTGTGAATGATGGAAATATAATTTTCTTCATTAGGCTATTTCAGCTAATGCAGTGCAGGAAAATGAGTTGTGTTGTTTCCCATGAGTTCTCCTTCAGTTTGGTAACAAGGAATTTGCTTCCTAAACTTCTTTCAAAGAGGAAGAAAATGTAAGTGAAGTTCTGAATATGGTATTCAGTACAAATTAGGCACAGTAGATGGAGCCATTTCCCTTTATAGACCTTGCCCCTTGCTGACACCTGTCCAGTACTCCTCTGGGCAGGACTTAACTGTGGCTTTTCCAAACAGCAGACAGGAGAACAGCACTGAAGGCACAGCCCCAGTGAACTACCAAACCTAACTCCTTTATGACTTGCAGCATTTATGCCTATTCTTCTGGCAATAGGTAGGATAGGGGATTTTCCTGGAAAGATCAAAAACAGCCCACAGTTTTTCTCACCACAATAATGCAAGAAAGAGGGTAGTGACCATGTTGAAGTTGAAATGGCCTCATAATATTACAAAAACCACAGAGAGGAGTAGAAAATGACAGTAGGCGTGTATGACCTTCAGTATAGTTCTTCCAAAGCTGCTGCCTATGTTATCATTTCTGATTGGAAATAATAAGATATGTGAGGGAAACAGCATGATGAAAAAGATAAGGATTTCATTGTGTCTTAAAAATTAACAAATGCATTATGAAGTCAGTCCATCTTCATCAAGTGAAGGATCTGTAGGAATGAAAAACTGTATCTTCATATGCCCCAGCCAACAAAGTTTATACTATATAGGCTGTGGATTATAGGTTCATATAATTTACATATATATGGGTTGTAATCCAGCACTGGTGAAGAGAGTCAGGTTGGGAAATGGCATACATTTCTATGGATTAGATTCTCCAGCATCAGCTTTACTAATACAGTAAAGCTAAATAGGGTTTGAAAGATCAAAACCAACATTTTTACTTACACCAAGGCACTAATACACAGCCAATGCAGAGCCTGGAGTGTTCAGCTCATGTGTGCATGTCAGCATATCTCCACCAATAAATAGGAGGCTGAATTCTGGACTATTTGAAGCTTCTTGGTAGTTTTAAAAAACGAGTACATTGCAGTTATCTATACCAGTGTCACTGCTGAGAAATTCTTCCATTCAGGAATATTGCATGTGGAAGTTGGAGAAGAATATTCCTGGCACAGATTCCAATTGTCCATCCATGATTCCAGGTGGACACTCAAGACATAAAATTGCTTCTTTATGGGCAGTGCCATTTATCAAGATACATATGTAGACATCAGCAACCCATAATAGACAGACAGCTAAGTTAGAGTTCACTTTCCTCACCACCCAGGCCTGCCAGATTTTAGGTGAAGAAGATAATGACATTATCTAGGACTCATTGTAGTGATATACAGTTGACAATCATCAACATACTGTTCATACCAAATCCCAAACTGTCAGAGGACCTCTTTCAGTAGCTTCATGTACTATATAAACATTAAAAAGTCAGGGAAAGAGACCCAAGCTTTGTGGCACTCTGAAAAGAAAGGTGTCAGGATTCCAGCAGTTACTCCAAGGGCCACCTGACTGATCTTTTCTCCTCCATTATTACTGAGTGGAACCAGTCATTGAAAAGGAGTGAAAGCATTGCAAACCAGTTTTCCCCAATCAATTTAGCCACTGAGTTTGATCAAGAAGCATTCCATGATCCAAGGTATCAAAAGCTGCCCAGTCACCCAGAATTGCAAGAGGGGATGCAGTTACAACAAAAGTCACAATAAAAATGATCAGTCAGAAAAACAATGGCATCTCAGTCTCATGCCTAGTGTATGAATGCTAAATAAAAGTTTCAGTTCATCTATTTCCTCTGGTATGTCTTGAAGCTGTGTATTCTCCATGGTCTCCACAATCTTCCTCAATAAAGCAAGGTTAAATGCAGAGCAATAACTATCAAATGTGGATGTGTTTAGGGAGAGCCTCTTGAGAAGGCTACTGCTTCTTTTAAATGCGCTGGCAACACTTCTTCCCATAGGCAGTCACTGATCACCTGTTGGAGGCAATCTGTCATCACTCCTCTAACCTCAGAAGCTAGGAGCCAAGGATCAAGTGCCAGGGGCAAGTGGCCAGGAACAAGAAAGTGAACACCGTATCCAATTCAACCGAGTTCATAGGCCAGGACTGGATCCAGATAACAAGGATAAGACCTTGCTCCAGTCACCCCAATGGACTCTGACCATGAAGAGTTGAAACTTATGCAAATCTGGCTGATTTTATCTGCAAAATGCTGTGAAATGCTCACAGCAGGCAGATCTACAGGAAATCTACAAGTAGCATGACAATAATTTGTCAAAGCAATGAAGAGAAGTAAATATATGTTGCTTCCCAAATTGCTATGGAGGGTGCTCAAACTTGAGCTTCCAACACTTCATTTATCTCTTTGCTACTTTGTTTTCTCAGAGGTTACCAGTAACCAAAGAACTGTCAACAGGAAAGCTGCTTAGGAACAATGACATCAAGTTCTCATGTCACCTTTAAGTGCTAAACTGCCTGCAAGTTCACTGGGAAACCCCCAAGTGCCTGCTAGAGATTGTCCAGACTCCAGATCCACAAGAATAAGATATATTTGTCTGGGTATGCAATTTTTTCTAGATTTGGAAGTGGAAGAATAGTGGAAATTCCTACCTGCCCTCTTTAGAAATTCCTACCTACCCCCTTTTTGTTTTGAGACAAAAGGAAAGTCTAACAGGGACCCACCTAAACTTGTTGGGGCTGAGGCTATCCATTATTCCTTGTCTGGACTTCAGGTGCCTTGGAAAATGGCTTGACCCCCTCCTCTCTGTGGCAGCCCCTCAAATATTGGAACACTGCTATCATGTCTGCCCTGGTCCTTCTCTTCACTAGAATAACCATGCCCAATTCCTGTAACCGTTCTTCATATGTCTTAGTTTCCAGTCCCCTAATCATCCTGGTTGCTTCTCTCTGCACTTTTTCTAGAGTCTCCACATCTTTTTTGTAGTGTGGTGATCAAAACTGGATGCAGTACTCTGGCAGTGTTGTGTTGTGCGCCATGTGTGGTTTTACTAAGGCTTTAAAGAGTGGTATTAGTACCTCACTTGATTTTGATTGTATCCCTCTGTTAATGCAATTTAGGATTGCATTGGATTTTTTTGGCTACTATTGCACACTTTTGGCTCATATTTAACTGTTTGCAACAGCAGCAACCATTAATACAACAATACTGAAGATTTTCTTTTAAAAAAATCAAGTGGTCAGCTAGCTAATTGAGTTCCATTCAGTGGACCACTCAGTTCCTTTTAATCTCTTGCTTAAATTCAGTGTCCAATCATCCCAACATACGGGATGCTTGCCAGTGTAAGGGTCTATTTAATGACTCTGACAAACTGCCTACTACATGAAAACCTCTGACAGAGTACATTCATTTAGCTTTATTGTACCACACTCTTCCTTCTTTTGTTTATACTGTCCTGTGAACAATGTTAAACTTGGCACAACAACATAATCAATATGACAATTGGCAAAAACTGGGGGAAAGAAATTATAAATTAATGATGTCAACAGAATATAATGAAAACTTGTACAAAATGTTCTATACATGGCATCTGCCACCAGCAAGAATGGCAAAAATATTCCAAAACATATTGCCGGAGTGCTGGAAATGCAAACAGATTACCATATGTGGTGGACCTGTCCAACAGCAAAAAAATATTGGTTAAAGATAAAAAGGTGGTTAGAAGAAATGACAGCACAACAAATAGATCTAAAACCAGAACTGTTCTTTTTAGGTATATTACCGGGGAAATACAACAAAATAATTACATATGTAATGTTACATAACAGATAACAGATAATCAGAGTTCGAAGGGACCTTGTAGGTCATCTAGTCCAACCCCCCGCCCAAGTGGGAGATCCTACACCATTTCTGACAAATGGCGGTCCAATATCTTCTTGAAAATCTCAAGTGATGGCGCTCCCACAACTTCCAAGGGCAAGCTGTTCCATTGGTTGATTGTTCTCACTGTCAGAAAGTT